>MU714641.1:7907-25600 GCA_026770625.1 Nicotiana glauca
GGGGGTGGGGGTGGGGGTGGGGGTGGTAGTGGAATGAATCCAGACCGTTTGATCAAACGAGATCAATGGCTTGGATCGTTCACTTAAATGGAACGACGTTGTTTAGTTGTAATAGAGACCAGGTTGGATTCTGATGTGAACGGGTCAGGGTCGGATGCGGGTGATGGGTGAGGTTGTGAGCCGTTGGATGGGGAATGAATGAATGGCTGTGATTAATTGGCATTGAAATGACGTAGTTCTGTCACCATACTACGTCGTTTCACATATCTCTGAGACTGATGGTTTGGACCGAGTATAGGCGTGAGATTGGGTTGGATTTGGGGGGTATTTGATTTGGGCTTTTAGAATTAGCATGTGTTGGGCCCAAATTCAGATGAATTATTTATGGCTCTTCTCCTTTGTATTATTCTAGGGTTCTAAAATCAAATCCTAAATTTAAACTTGATCAATCTATACCAAATGTTAATTAACTCTAGATAACAAACATCACAGATAATTAAATACCTGATTACTATTTTTTTTTCATTTTATAAGTAATTACTACTTAACTAAAAATTAAATTTTAAATGCAAACGCAACCTATTTTTGTATTTTCTTATTAATTGATCGAATAACATGCACACACACAAACACAAACAATAACTAAAAACCCACGAAAATTTACAAAATTGCTCACAAAGGAAAATTGTTTTATCTTGAATTTTATGGGAATAATTCATATATGCAAAAATCACGTGCTCAGAGCTGCCCCTCTTTGCCAGAAAACACGAAGAGTTTTCGTGCAAAGATAAAGTGAGCGGATACGAGCGATTTTTGCCCGTTTGAATATTCCGTGTGAAGCATTTTTGAAAGATTTGACCAAACCTCTGCTTCAAAGGTCTCCTACATATCTTTGGCTAAAAAGGAATCAGGTCAATGTAGTTTAGGCAGTTTTGGTAGCTGGGACTACCGTGAAGCTGTGGTTTCATTGTTACTGTTGTTGCTGCTACTGCTTGCTGACCTCCTTATTACACCATGCTAAAAGAAAATAAAAGCTAGACTAAACTATAGTCTATGAATTACAAAATCCTATCTAGACCTTCAAACTTGCTCTTGTATTTCTTGTTGTCTTGTCGTCTGGTATTCTCTTATAGCAATTCCTTTGTTGCTGCCTTGCACCGATTTCTTGACTTGAATTGTATTCCTCCGCTCTCTAGGAGGGCTCCTGACTTCAATACTTTAACAACTACAACTCTGTTCTCCAGGCGGGCTCCTGACTTTAAAATTTAACAACTACATCTCTGTTCTCCAGGAGGGCTCCTGAATTCACAACTTTAACACTTACACCTCTGTTCTCCAGGCGGGGCTCCTGGCTTCACAACTTTAACACTTACACCAATGTTCTCCAGGCGGGCTCCTGACTTTAAAACTTTAACGACTACACCTCTGTTCTCCAGGTGGGCTCCTAACTTCAATACTTTAACAACTACAACTCTGTTCTCCAGGCGGGCTCCTGACTTCAAAACTTTAAAACTTACACCTCTGTTCTCCAGGCGGGCTCCTGACTTCAAAACTTTAACAACTACACCTCTATTCTCCAGGCGGGCTCCTGACTTCATAACTTTAACACTTACACCTCTGTTCTCCAAGCGGAGCTCCTGACTTCAAAACTTTAAAACTTGCACCTCTGTTCTCCAGGCGGGCTCCTGACTTCAAAACTTTAAAAACTAACACCTCTATTCTCAAGGCGGGTTCCTGACTTCAAAACTTTAAAACTTACACCTCTGTTCTCCAGGCGGGCTCCTGACTTCACAACTTTAACAATTACACCTCTGTTCTCCAGGCAGGCTCCTAACTTCAAAACTTTAACGACTACACCTCTGTTCTTCAGGCGGGCTCCTGACTTCACAATTTTAACACTTACACCTCTGTTCTCCAGGTGGGCTCCTGACTTCACAACTTTAAAAACTACACCTCTGTTCTCCAAGCGGGCTCCTGACTTCAAAACTTTAAAACTTACACCTCTGTTCTCCAGGCGGGCTCCTCACTTTAAAACTTTAAAACTTACACCTCTGTTCTCCAGGCGGGCTCCTAACTTCAAAACTTTAAAACTTGCACCTCTGTTCTCCAGGCGGGCTCCTGACTTCACAACTTTAACAATTACACCTCTGTTCTCCAGGCGGGCTCCTGACTTCACAACTTTAACAATTACACCTCTGTTCTCCAGGCGGGCTCCTGACTTTAAAACTTTAACAACTACAAAGAAAATTTTCTTCCCCATTTTGGTGGCTGATTGGTACTTTCTCTCTTTTCGTTGAAAAATTTTCTTCGCTATCAACATCACTTCCTGCCCCTGTTTCAAACACGAAGAAAAATTGGTCAGTTTAGGGTGTGGTGATTGGATGTGATATTCTTGCTGGGGATGGTTTTTCCCTTCTCTCCTTTCCATACTTGGTTTTTCCGACTGCCTTGACCTTAGTCGAGAATTTCCGACCCTCTGACTAACCCTTATCCACAAACTTCCAAATTGTTTCTTTCCGCTTCTAGCCTTTCTTATCTGATCCCATTCCCTTCACAGAATCTTAAGCCATTCATCATTCGGATTTCCAATGACGCCTTTTACATCTCATCATATCATCGTCGACGTGTCCTAGCCACACTTCGCTTCGCATCATGTTGGAAACTGGTAGTAAGCTTTGAAATTCCTTCTTATTTGTTGGAATCAATTTATTATTGTAAAAACCTTAGCCAAAAGAAAAGAAATGTGATGATTTCAAAAAATAAGAATAAAAGAGAAAATCTATCTTTGGAAGACCGTTTGAGAAAAGAAAAAAGACTTATCTGAATGGGATAACCGATCCCGATGATCATGTTGTGCATTTCGGATTAATCAACCCAGTCTATTCCATTCAATTAATTTCCAGTTATCTTGCTCCTACCTCAAAATTCTCACAATTCAATTCTCTACTAAATTCTATCTTTGTTCTGTTTGATGCCTCGATGGATTTCTGCCGTCAACCTTAACTCGTTCGTTCCTTTATCAGTTCTTTGTCTCCTTATGGTGCCTGTGATGGTGAATAAGACTCTCTCATTTTTTAGACTTCTCTCAACTTACATCGCCTTACAGTGCCCTTGCGGGTTTTTACTAACAAGACTCTCTCATTTTCGGATTTCTCTCAGCTTACGTCGCCTTACAGTGCCTTTTCACTAAATAAGACTCTCTCATTTTTCATTCTTCTTGCTTAAAAATGGAGTATTGCCCCTGATATGCATTACCTATACTTACTTGACTTGGCACCCCTCGAAGACTGATCGGGAGGTCTTTCTTTGGATGTTAATATGGTTTCTTGTATAGGTTCGGAAAGAAAAGGGTATCGAAAAGTTCAAACCAAATCCAACGGTTAGAATTACAACTTTCAGAACGAACTTTCTCATTTCAAACATAACTTCTGCCCCAGTTTCTTGTTTGGGGACCTTTTGAGTTTTACTTCCCTATGACCGAGCCATGAAGCTGCCTACGTATCCTTAAGAGGAATCAGGTCAAACATAGTTCACCCGAATTCCTTGCCGTTACAGTTTTTCTTTTCATTTATTATATTTTTTCTTTTGTTTTCCTTTTCTTGATTTTTTCTTTTTCTTTTCTTTCTTCTCTTTCCCTTTCTTCTTGGTTATTGATTCCAAAAGAGGGGTACGAAATAAAATAAATAAGGCTCAAAAGGGTGAACAAAGGGTAAAGTGTTTAGATAGCAGAACAAATTGCCTTCGTCATTTCAACCTTCGAGATAATGCCAAGTACAAACAATCAGTGATTTTACTAAAATAATCATACATAATATCTCTTGACTGCATCAGAATTGATAGTCATATCTATGCATTTTCCTTCAATATCTGTTAAACATAAAGCGTCGTTGGACAATACTCTAGTTATAATGAACGGCGCTTGCCAGTTCGGGGCGAACTTGCCCTTTGCTTCAGCCTGATGTGGAAAGATCCATTTCAACACTTGCTGCCCCACTTCAAACCTCCTAGGACACACCTTCTTGTTATATGCTCTTGCCATCCTCTTTTGATACAATTGGCCATGACATACTACTGCCAATCGTTTTTCATCAATTAAACTCAACTGCTCCAAACGAGTTTTGACCCACTCATCATCATCAATCTCAGCCTCGGTGACAATCCGAAGGGACGTGATTTCAACTTCCGCATGAATCACTGCTTCAGTGCTATAGACCAACAGATAAGGAGTTGCACCTACTGAAGTACGAACAGTAGTACGATAACCCAATAACGCAAATGGTAACTTCTCGTGCCATTGCCTGGAACTTTCTACCATTTTCCTCAGTATTTTCTTTATGTTTTTGTTGGCTGCCTCAACTGCTCCATTCGCCTTAGGATGATATGAGGTGGAATTGCGATCTGTAATCTTAAACTGCTGACATATTTCTTCCATCAAATTGCTGTTAAGATTAGCACCATTATCTGTGATGATTACCTTCGGGATTCCAAATCGACAGATGATATTGGAGTGTACAAAATCAACCATTGCCTTCTTGGTTACAGACTTGAAAGTTCTAGCCTCAACCCATTTAGTGAAATAATCAATGGCCACCAGAATGAACCTATGCCCATTGGATGCTGCTGGATCAATGGGCCCAATGACGTCCATGCCCCAAGCAACGAAGGGCCATGGCGCCGACATTGTGTGCAATTCCGATGGCGGAGAGTGAATCAAATTCCCGTGTATCTGGCATTGATGACATTTGCACACAAAGTTGATACAATCTCACTCCATAGTGAGCCAGTAATACCCTGCTCGAAGGATCTTCTTCGCCAATATATATCCGCTCATGTGCGTCCCGCAAACTCCAGAATGTACTTCCGTCATGACCTTTGTAGCTTGTTTAGCATCTATGCATCTTAACAATTCGAGATCTGGTGTTCTTTTATATAACACTCATCCACTGAGGAAAAATCCACTCGCCAACCTTCGAATTACTCTCTTTTGATCTCCCGTGGCTTGGCCCGGGTATATCCCCATTTTGAGGTACTCCTTGACATCATGGAACCATGGTTCACCATCAAGTTCCTCTTCCACCATATTACAATAGGCATGCTGATCACGAACTTGGATATGTAATGGATCGACATGAACTTTGTCTGAATGATGCAACATTGATGCTAAGGTAGCCAAAGCATCGACAACTTCATTATGGATTCTTGGGATGTGCCTAAACTCCACTGATCGAAACCGTTGACAAAGATCATGCAAACATTGTCGATACGGTATGAGTTTCAAATCACGAGTTTCCCATTCTCCTTGAATTTGATGTATCAGGAGGTCCGAGTCTCCCAAGACCAAAATGTCCTGGACATTCATGTCTGCAGCTAACCGTAAACCCAAAATGCATGCCTCATATTCAGTCATGTTGTTGGTGCAATAAAATCGAAGTTGAGCCATAACAGGATAGTGATGTCCTATTTTGGAAATAAGCACAACCACTATTCCAACTCCTTTCATGTTTGCAGGCCCATCAAAATACAGTTTCCAACCTAGCTTTTCAGTTAGTTCCAGCTCATCAATATGCATCGTCTCTTCATCAGGAAAATAAGTCTTCAGCGGTTCATATTCTTCATCGGCCAGGTTCTCGGCCAAGTGATCAACCAATGCTTGGGCTTTCATTGTAGTCCTTGTCACATAGACAATGTCAAACTCCGTGAGTAAAATCTGCCACTTTGCAAGTCTCCCTGTGGGCATAGGCTTTTGAAAGATATACTTCAATGGATCCAAGCGGGAAATGAGTTAAGTAGTGTAAGATGACAAATAAAGTTTCAACTTTTGAGCTACCCAAGTTAGGGCACAACATGTCTTCTCAAGGTGAGTGTATTTAACCTCATAAGCCGTGAACTTCTTGCTAAGATAGTAGATGTCTTGTTCCTTCCTGCCGGTGATGTCATGCTACCCCATTACGCAGCCAAATGAATTTCCCAAGACCATCAAATAAAGAATCAAAGGTCTTCCTGTTTCAGGTGGGACCAATACAGGTGGATTTAACAAATACTCCTTTATCTTATCAAACGCTTCTTGACATTCTTCAGTTCATTTGACCACGACATCCTTCTTTAATAACCTAAAAATAGGTTCACAAGTTGATGTGAGTTGAGCAATAAACCTGCTGATGTAGTTCAACATTCCTAGCAGACTCATCACTTCAGTCTTGTTCTTTGGGGGCGCCAATTCCTGAATAGCTTTGATCTTTGACGGATCCAACTCAATGCCTCGCCGACTGACTATAAATCCTAGCAGCTTTCCGGACGGAACACCAAATGCACACTTGGCAGGGTTGAGTTTAATGTCGTACCTGCGAAGCCTCTGAAAGAACTTCCTCAAATCTCCGACGTGGTCGACCTGTTGCTTTGACTTGATGATTACATTATCCACGTACACCTCAATATCTTTGTGAATTATATCATGGAATACAGTGGTCATTGCTCGCATGTATGTTGCCCCAACGTTCTTCAGACCAAATGGTATTACTTTGTAGCAATAAGTTCCCCATGGCGTGATGAATGCCGTATTCTCTGTATCTTCTTCATCCATCAAGATCTGATGATACCCGGCATAACAATCCACAAAAGATCCAATCTCACGTTTTGCACAATTGTCAATCAAAATGTGGATATTGGGTAGTGGGAAGTTATCCTTTGGGATTTCTTTGTTGAGGTTGCAGTAATCAATGCATACTCTGATCTTGCCATCCTTCTTCGGTACTGGCACTACATTGGCCAACCATTCAGGATATCGAGTGACTCGAATAACCTTCGCATCCAGTTGCTTGGTTATTTCTTCCTTAATCTTCACACTCATATCGGTTTTGAATTTTCTCAATTTTTGCTTGATGGGAGGGAATGCCGGGTCAGTAGGCAATTTGTGAACCACTAAATTGGTGCTTAAACCCAGCATGTCGTCATATGACCATGCAAAAATATCTTTGAATTCAATAAGTGTTTTGATTAATTCTTCCCTGATATTCAGTTCAATATGGACACTTATTTTAGTTTCCATGATGTTATGTACGTCCCTTAGATTGATGGCTTCGGTATCATTCAGATTGGGCTTAGGGTTTTCCTCAAAATGACTTATTTCTTAACTAATTTCTAGAGCCTCATCTTCGTCAAATTCTGACTCGTAACCACATTCAACCTCTTGAACTATTATCTTAGATTGATTTTTTAGACTGGGTTGAGGATTCCTTATGCTCGTCATATCATTAGAACCGGCGTAATAGGAACTGTACAGAAAATAAAAGAAGAAAACAAAATATAAAATTTATCAGGGGTGAAAAACAGGAAGAAATTGCATTTCATTGAAAAATGGAAGATAACAAGGTTTGCACACAAACTGAAATTCGGATTACAACCCTGAAACAATCCATACAAACTTAAAGAAAAATCAAAGCAAACTACCAAGGCTCCCTCCGGGTAGGGAGAGGAGTAGCCTTCCAATTATTAATCTTCGCTTATGGCCCGATAAACTGTATTGCTGTGTGGCTAGGACCCTCGCCAAATTCTAACATGTTCACCTCACTGAACAACTGCTCAAACCTTTCAATCAACTTCCTATCAGGGATAACCTTATCATTGGGAATCGTCGTTGCTGGTCGTTTTCTGGTACCCGCCTTGACAAATGACCTGGAGAGACGTGGGACCGGCATTGGAAGGACCCATGCTCTCTGTTTCAGCTTCTTGGCTCTTCTTACATCTGCGGATGTGGGTTGGAATCCTAGACCAAAAGTTCCCGCATTTCCAGGGTGGGACACTGGTTGAATGATGCCTTGCAAAGTAGATCCTAGACCTTTCCCTGGTACGAACCCATTCTTTAACATTTCATATGCTACCATGACCGATGAAGCTGTTACCTTCGGGTTAGGGATACATTTCCCCTCTTGCACTTTCTCGACTGTCGTTGTGTCTGAAACTTGATAGACCCATGACCCCTTGTCATCTTCCATTTCTATAAATGACATAATGGTGTCGCTGTATGCGCCCAAATTGTCTTCCCCATGCACCTCTATCTCCTGCCTGTCCATTCGAACTTGATCATCTGGTGAAGAGTTGACGGTACTGCTTTAGCGGCGTGGATCCATGGTCAACCAAATAGCAGATTATATAAGATAGCTATATCCACTACTTGAAATTCCATTGTGAACTCCACTGGTCCTATCATCAATTCCAACACTATGTCCCCGACTAAGTCTTTGCCCCCGCCATCGAATCCTCGCACACAGATACTATTCTTGCGGATTATCCCGTTCTCTACTTTCAGTTTGGTCAGAGTGGAGAGAGGATAGATGTTTGCACTCGAACCATTGTCGACCAATACCTATGTGACCACAGAGCTCTCACATTTTACTGCCAAATAAAGGGCCTTGTTGTGTTCTGTGCCCTCTACGGGCAATTCATCATCAGAGAAAGCGACCATGTTCACTTTGAAGATTTTGTTGGCTATTTTCTCCAAGTGATTCACAGTGATTTTGTCATGGACATGTGCCTCATTCAAGAGTTTCATTAATGCTCTCTCTGCCCCTCGGGGTAGGGGTAAGGTCTGCATACATATTACCCTCCCCAGACCCCACTTGTGGGATCATACTGGGTCGTTGTTGTTGTTGTTGTTGTAATTTTCATCCGAGTTGATCAATAATGACAGTAAGGAAATCTGTGCCGGTGTCTTCTTTAACTATTCTATAATGGAATAGTCCTGCATCTTCATCTTTTTTAGAAACTCTTCCGCTTCCTCTTCGGTCACGGGTTTCTTCGCTGAAGCTGAATTATCCTTGGCTTTCCTCAAATATGCGAGAGCAAAACATCTTCTCGACCGAGTTAACCCTTGGGCCTCACAGACGTCCTCTTTGACCTCCTTCCCTTTATACATCAGTGCCACCCGTCCGTAGTTCCACGGAACATCCTTGCTGCTGATTATCGGTAATTGGGTTACTGACTTGATGATGACTTGATCGACACGGGCCCCTTCCACAGTTATGAGGGGTCTGCTGACTGCTCCCAGCACAATCACCTTCACTCTCTGCTGTCCCGTTATGATCTAGCTTGGAGACCCCTTGTTCACCACCGCAGATGGTCTGACACTCTTTTCAATCAACTCGAGCGCTGACCTTTCCCCTATTGGTTGTTCACTTGTCTTTGTCTCACTGGACCGAATTGTCATTACGGTCTGTGATGGCTTCTTCTGCTCTCCCTCTTTATGCACAATTTCAATCATGTTCGCCTCTGGGTGGGCTGGCATTGGATTCCTGTTGATGTTAGGTACCTCAGGAGCTTGCACTTCAATTATGTTAGTGTCAATGAGCTCTTGTATTGCACTCTTCAAGTGCCAACACTTCTCTGTATCATGCCTCGGGGGTATTTGAACAATACTCGCAACTGATTGAGTAATCAAGGTTTTTTGGAGGTGGATTTGGCAGTTTAGATGGTATTGGCCTTAGCATATTCAGCTGCGTGAGCCTGTGGAATAGACTGGCATATGATTCCCCCAACGGAGTGAATGTTTTCTTCTTTTGTGCCCTGTCACCCCTGAATGCCGGATTAGGCTGGAAATTTTGACCGGGAGGGTTTCTATTCTGTGGAGCGGAAGCACACCATTGGTTGTGAGCTAAAGGTTGGTTGTATGCTTGGGTGTGGTGAACGGAAAAAGGAGCTTCGTAATGTGGGTAGTAGTGTTGGGTGGGCTATATGGAGTGTGGGGGCAAGTTTGAGGGTGGGGTGGAGGATGGTTATAGTAAGGTGACGGGTTTCGGGGCCGAGCTCTCGACTCGATCGTTGCAACGTCTTCTTTCTTCTTCTTCCCGAGCACACCCCCGGTGCCGCTCTGGATTGCTTGAGTGGTTGCTTTGATTGCCGAGGAACTCATGATCTTGTTGGACTTAATTCCTTCCTCGATCATGCCACCCATTTTCACAACCTCATTGAAAGACTTGCCAATTGTCGTTACCAGTTGACCAAAATAAGTCGGCTCCAAAGCTTGTAGAAAGTAATCAACCACCTCTCCTTCTTTCATTGGAGGGTCGACCCTTGCAGCTTGTTCCCTCCAATGGAAATCGTATTCCATGAAACTCTCTCCGGGTTTTTTCTCCAGTTTTATCAATGACAAACGATCAGGAATGATTTGTAAATTGTACTGGAAGTGACTGGCGAATGCTTGTGCCAAATCATCCTAGGTGTACCACCTAACATGGTCATGTCGTGTATACCATTCTAATTCAGACCCGCTCAAACTCTGGCTGAAGTATGCCATTAGCAACTCATCCTTTTCACCCGCCCCTCTCATTTTGCTGCAAAATCCTCGCAAATGTGCCACTAGATCACCATGCCCGTCATACAGATCGAACTTAGGCATCTTGAATCCTGTTGGTAGCTGAACATTTAGGAACAAACATAAATCCTTATACGCCACACTGACTTGGCCGCCCAAACCTTGCATATTCCTGAAGGATTGCTCTAGGCTTTTTACTTTTCAAAACATTTCTTCCTGCTCCGGGTTCTTGGTTTTTCTTTTCAGGTTTTGCGGAGATACCAAGTTGAGGATGGTAAAGGTACGGTTCAGGTGCTTTGAAGGTGGGTTCGGGAGGGTAATATTTATTATCCTGCATTTGGAACATAGGCTCACTGGAAGACCTGTGGAGTGGGGCTGGTGCAGGTGCCACAATGACAGGGGTAATCGGTGGAGGGTATGGAACTGTTTTTGGGATTTGGGGTGTTTGGGAGGTGGTTCCCTGATGATGTTGAAAATTAGGGGATAAATTCGAAACAAGCTGTTCCGGAGGCTGGGTGGGTATTGGGAGGAAAGTAGGGTTAGCGGGATAGGCTGGTGGTGGCTGACCCCTCGTCCAAGCCTGGTACATCTCAGCCATCTGCTGTTTCAACTTATACATCTCATCTTTCATCGCTTGCACGTCTACCTCTTCTACTTCAGCGCTTCCTTCTCTATTGGGGCTAGACATGATCATTGGTATCAGTCCCTTTGATCTAGTTTGATAATGGTAATATGCCAGTACGCTTTAGGTAAATTAACTGCTCGGATTTTCTGGACAAGCAACAAACTTGTTAGTTTTGACATATATGCAATCGCACATTGGGATGCAATGCACCTCGGCAGTTTAACCATTTCTATCATGTATTTGCTTTAGTTGCGTGCGTCATTACGGCTTTTCGCAATTGTACCCCTTACTAATATCCCTCAAACTTTCCCTTATTTTACTTCTTCTTCTTCTTCTTATTATTATTTTTATTATATTATTGTTATTATTATTATTATTATTATTTTCTTTTCTTCTCTTAGTGGTGGTCGAATCTTATATGGATTGCCTACGTATCATGTCCCCGCATGAATCAGACCGAGCATAGTTCTGGCAGATCAAAAAAATACGTAGCCAAATATTTTCAAAAAACGACTGCTCTTATTATAACACTTGGAAGAAGTTACAAACTTTGAAAGGACCAAACAAAGCAAACTTGAAAAGAATCCGACTTACAAACTTTAATGATGAAAATACAGACTCAAAACAAAGATTAAGAGTACATTAATGCCTTAAAATTTCTCGGGGCCCGTGAGGCGTCATTCGGCCTTGCCGCAGGCCTTTGTGCAAGATCCCTTTGGAGCCTATCCAAATCTCTCATTATTTACCGGATGAATGTCATCACTGCCGCAAAAAAGGTGGTATGGGTCATGTTCTCGCATACTCGACACTTTGAAATAATGTAATGTGTGATGTTTGCGACCTCTTATCTAATCCTGTTCTTTTCCTGCAGCAGCCGCCCTATCTGTTGATCCCGGGTCTTCAGCACTCGAGAATTATGAAGGAGTTGATCTTGAAACTTATGCATTTGTTCCTCCATCCGTGCCATCAGGTCGTAACAGTGTTTCCTATCTGCTCTAGAATCTCTAGCTTGCCTGAATACCCTGTCTTTGAGAGTGGCTATTATTCCTCTCAGGACAGTGACGCTCCCCTCGTAGTCCATCTTCATCTACTGTATATGGAGTGCCCGCTCTTTTGCGCCTTTTATCCATCTGGCTCGGATCCTTGCCAAGCTAGTTTCAGATCTCTCCAAGTCCTCTTGGCATTCGCGGGCTTTCCCTTTTAGTTCATTTATGAGTCTTTGGTCAGCCCGGCTCTTTTCCGATTTTCTGATAGCTATTCTCATTTTTCGGATCTGAGCCTTAAGGGCCTCATTTTCTTGGATTAGGCTCTTTTTCTCCCCTTCATCTGCAGCGGCTTGATCATCTTTTTCAAATTGAATTTGCATGGCCTGCTTCTCCAGTTTGCTTATTTTGGCCTTGTAGGTTTCTTCCTTTGCCAGCCAACCCCATTGTTCTCGTGAGTCATCCGTAAATTGCTGGATATGGGCTCTTTTTGCAGGTCTCAGGTGAATATGGAATATCTTCTTAAACCATTCATTATACTTTGGGTCCACTTCGCCTCTAGCTAAATCTCGGACCACGGTTCTGGGCTCGAGGAACCTACACTCATTCAATAACCTGCAAATTCTATCCTCTGGAAATACAGCTCTTGGACGTAACTCAATGACTTGTTTGCTCAGGTCTTCATCATTAGGGACGATTTGAAACCTTCCCAGTTACCGCAATACCGATGGGGAGCATATGGCTGGATGCTCCGGATGCCCATTAGGAGAATATAGCACTCTTCAGCCGATATGTATACCGCTTCAGTGGCGGGAAGCCACCCAAATGCCCATTCAATTTTATCAGACGTTAAGGATTTTAGTTGCTTTAACCAAACTTCAGTACCTTTTGGAAATTCAATACCTGTTACTCGTTTGTCAAACTTTTCAATGCATTTTAACCCGGTCAAACAAACATTCATATATCCCGCCTGATGACAAAGGTGTTCTTGCATCCATAGTTGAAGTAGAAAATTGCAACCCTGAAAAAATCTTCCTCCTTCCCGGCAGAAGGTCAAAGCTAAGTAGATTTCTGACAGAATCAAAGGAACTACAATGTTGTTGGCCTTTTTGATCGCAACATCGATCATCCCTACGAGGTCCATTTCTATCTTAGTATCTTTACGTGGACACATCACCACCCCCAAGAATGCTGTTATGAATGCCAAACCTCGCCTCGCCTCCCATTTGTCTCTATTTTCGGCATGGGTTAGCCCAAGATTCGGCTCTTCGAAACCTCGAGGATTACCATAATGTTGATACAAGAACATGAGAGTACAACATCCTTGGGACAAATCCTCGTTCTGAACATCACGACTAATACTCAGTAAATCCAAAAATCGGTGTGGAGATACCGGTCTTGGTGACAAAGGATATCGACCTCTCAGGTTTTCGTTGAGGCCTGCATAACCTGCCATCTCCTACAAGGTCGGCGTGAGCTCAAAATCTGAGAACCGGAACACATTGCGAGTGGGGTCCCAAAAAGGTATTAATGCTTCAATGATATCCTACCTTGGCTTGATGTTCAATAACCCAACGAGACCGCTCAGAACCTTCACCACCGTCTCTCTACTACCCTTGCCTAAGTCATACCACCACAAATGGAGCTTCAAAGGGATCTCTTTAAGGACTGTGAAGGGTTCAATTTCAATTGTGCTCATCCTGCACATTTATTTAAGATGATTTTAATGACTCCAAAAATGATCATTTTTTCAAAAAGATTACTTTTTTAAGAAAACTCACATATTGGTTTTGCAAATACGACCTTTTAGCACTTCAAGGAGGAAGATTTTAAGGCTGTATCTGTTAACCGTAAGAAATGACTCAAGGTGGCTGTTCTTGCAAAAATAGCCTTCCGGCGTCCTTTTGGGGACATTTGGCTTATTTCAGACAAGAATGGCATCACCTAACTTATTTCATAAAAAAAAATTGTTGTTTTTGGGGCTATTTCTACAAAAGGAGAAGTTGGACCCGATGGGGGTTGCCTACGTATCTCACATCCGGTGAGAATCAAACTGACGTAGTTCGGGTAAATAAAATAAACTATTTTTAAAAACAAAGACTATTTTTTTTCAGTGGCAAATAAAACAAACTATTTTGAAAAATAAAACTCTTTTTTTTTCTCGAAAATTCGGCAGGGTTTCGGCACTATTTGGACAGGGCTATTTTCAAAACAGGTGATTAACTCCTTTAACCCTCTATAAGGCCGGTCGACATGCAAGTCCGAAAGAAATAAATGTACAAGTAGCAAGTAAGATGCATCAGGATGGTCTTTTCATTTCAGGTACACCTGTCCTAGACATACCTAACCCCTGTGTTGGGTCCCTTAAGTCAAACGCACATGATGCAAACAAACGTTCCTACAAAGGATCCGGCATGAGGCTTTGTTATTCTAGGTTTAAAACATGGGTTTATTATTCTAGACCTGGCTTACCCGAATGGACAACTCGAGCCGAGGGGGTGCAACATACCGGGGATACAGAAGTTCCGCCGGCTTAGCAACTTATCTGAACCTCGTTCTAAATGGGAAAAGACTCTAAACAGAAGAGAAGTCACACGAAGTGCACCCTTCTCCATGATGTAGAAGACTGAGAGAGAGGAAGGATTCGTAACAATTTATATATAGTTCACCAATATCAAAGCGGTAAAAAGCAGCATGTAGCACAATAAGTCCAAACATGTGAATAAAACAAGATAATAAATAAAGCCAAATCTAACAAGTATTCTAAGCTCGAATTTCTAACCCTGAACCAGTGGTTCTGGGTTAAACTGATCCCCAGCAGAGTCGCCAAAGCTGTCACACCTCCTTTTTCACTGCTCCCCCGGAAAGGAGCAGAATAAAGGGAGTTTTTCCAATTAAAGGACAACCGAAACATGATTCATTTTATTAGAATTCAGAGTCGCCACTTGGGAGATTTATGGTGTCCCAAGTCACCGATTTGAAAATCTCGAATCGAGGAAAAGAATGACTCTGTTTAACAGTCCGCGAACCAGAAATCCGAGTAAGGAATTCTGTTAACCCGGGAGAAGGTGTTAGGCATTCCTGGGTTCTGTGGTTCTAGCATGGTCGCTCAACTGTCATATTCAGCTTTATTATCTGGTTTTAGTACATTTTGAACCTATGTGCAGATTTTAACTTTTAACCGCTTTTGATTAATTTTAGGAAATTGAACATCGTTTAAAACATGTTTTTGGATCACGTCACATAAAATGCACCCGGATCCTCGACACATTTTATTCAACGTTTTGGGATTTGGATTTGAGTCGCATGAAATGCATACCCAAATTTAAGAAGGTAAAATTATTAAAGAACGCACCTAAAGTGACTAACGTGTTATTAACTTTGCGCGAGGCCATGAAAATTTGCTAAATGGCACGTCCCGAATTCTAAATATTTTAATAAAGTAATTAAAGAGGGCCACACAATTTGTGATTTTATTTGGCGCGGGGCACCTCAATTTGTTTTAAAGGCCAACTTGAAAGAACTATGATTTTCTATTAAAGATTGTCTCTAAAAGGACCCTAATTAATTAGTGTCATTAATTACTATTATTAGAAAACCTTTCGCGGAATTCGAGCTTCAAACTCAGGTCCACACTTGAACAAGAGGAAAACCTCCAAATTCAAATATGCTACCTTGCTTGGAAGGCCCAAAACCCGATTGACCTTATTCAAAACACCCCTTAACTATTAAAGGGGAATTAAACCAAATGGTTGAGCCGGATAATTTTAATAAGAGGCCAACGTTGAGAGTAATAAAGAAATAGGGAAATTGGGCCTGTCGTGAGGCCCAGCAGCTCAGGTCCCTATGGAATCAGCAGAAGACGGCCTGACATCAATTTAATACCATTACACAGCCCACGTCCTATATTTGGGCCTGCAAGTGGTGTCTATTGTCAAAAATGCAATAAAGCTAACATTGGTTGCACATACACGGGAACTGATCTAGGAAGTGGGCCTGAAGTCAGCCCAACAAGGTAATACCCAAGATCGAACTTCCTTCACAATACCATTGTGAGCCCTTAATTCTTATTTGCAATATACCAACATAGTGTAAGACCTATTTAAAAGAAAACAAATCCAATTCCCTGCAGGCACTTCTATTTAACTCCCAAATTTATAATTTCTTAACAAGGGATGACAAATAAAACAATTTAATTATGCATTCGAACACTCGCTTATTTATCGTAATTGACATTAAGCTAAGCACCAGTTACACTAAACGAACATGGAAATTTAACTTACTTAAGCCAAAGCCAAACCCTCATAAAAGCAAGTGGGACTTCAAAGAATAACATTATGAACAAATAGAAAAACCTCACTCAATTTAACTACAAAACCTATGTCACAAGAGTTCACACACTCCTGATCCTATTTGTTTCAACATTCTGTACATCTGAATAGACCTCCTCAGGCTTACACAACTGTATTTTTTTAGATGAAAATTAACAGATCTATACCAACTATAGTAACAGTCAGATTGCTTCGTTTCCTAATTTAAAATCACATAATCTAAGGCAAACTTTACAGACATGTGAGCAGACTAATTAACAGTCCAACTTACTTACAATACTCAACAAATTTGACCAAATTCCTACTAGGAAACAATGAACTACCAAGGTAATACTACTGTACCAGTCCATGTTCAGAATAAACAATTAGAAATATGAGAGAATTAAACTAAGCTAAATAGTTGTGAAAGTGCAGAAGAACTGAGTAAACTACTGCATTAATACAATTCATGAATCAATCTTCATATCTACTCGATTTCCAAATTTTCACTTCACAATCAACATGGTTACAAAGAGTGTACCTGGGAATGACAGAATGCAAAGGAAAATATGAGGATTCAGCAGTGTCAAGTGCAGAAATCAACTCCAGCAACACAGAATCAGCAAGGATAACCAATAGAACGGTAAATCCAGCTCAATCAAACCAGATTCAGACTTGAAATCAACCCCAAATGCCAAATTCAAATAAAAACCCAAAGAAATAAATAAAAAACCTTACTTATTGTCTGTAAGGTGTCATCAAAACCAGTCTATATAAATTCGAAGAAATAACAAGAAAAATCATAAAAACAAACTGACCAACAAACAGAACAAAAAGAAAGGAGTAGAAGAAGAAATAGAGTGGAACAAAATAAATAAAACAAACGAAAAGTGGAGCAGAATACCTAATGAATGACTCGGACTATGAAGAACGTGACTTGAAGCTTCAAACCATCGGATTTTTGGTCAAATTTGATATTAATCGTATGTTCTCATAGAGAAGAGACGAATAGCATCACATTCGACCGAAATCACCCGTAGAATCTCGATTTGGATTTTTGGAGTATTAGGGTTGGACCTTTGATCTAATATTCGAGGGGCTCCAGGATGATTCGAGGGTTCTCAATGGTGGATTAGGGATAAGAAGTTGTGGTGGTTTGGTGGTGTTAACTTGGGAAGGTTTGGAAGTGGCATCGCCACCGGAGAATCTTGTGGCGGCGCTAGGGTTTGGACCTTACACTGGGCTGGGATTTGAAGGAAGGTGGTTGGGGATTTGGCATGAGGACGTGGAGGGGAGGCTACGATGTAATTTTGGTGGTATTTGGCCACCGTCCACCGCCGTGGGCTATTTCCGGCCCGGGCGGAAGGTGGCAGAGTGAGGGGTGGTCTATTTGGTCTCTGTATAGAGACGAATGAGGGTGGGGTTTGGCTTAGGGGGGCTGGGTGTGTGTTACACACTTATATACGGGG
>MU714641.1:31812-90361 GCA_026770625.1 Nicotiana glauca
ATATATGCGTATATATATATATATATATATATATATATATATATATATATATATATATATATATATATATATATATATATATGGGATATGGGAAAGGTTATGGCGTTATATACGCACTACCACCTGATCAGCTGGTATACCGTTGATGATTTTGCCCACAGTGGCAAAGATGATATGATGGGATGCCCTCAGAGGCTAGATGATGTTATGAAACATGTACTTATGCATGACATGACATTCATATGCATATGCATGACAATATAATTACTTCATGATTTACAGAGTTATCCCAACTTACAGGTTGAATCATTTGCTCTATGTTTCTCCCATGTTTGTTATGTACTTATTTATGTGCCTTACATACTCGGTACATTATTAGTACTGACGTCCCTTTTGTCTGGGGATACTGTATTTCATGTCCAAGGTCCTGATAGGCAGGTCAAGAGTCCTCCAAGTAGGCTATCAGCTCATTGGAAGATGTTGGTGCGCTCTATTTGCTCCGGAGTTAATTCTGTGGTCAGTATGATTAGTACATGTATTGATTGGCATGGCAGGACCCTATCCCGACCTTTATGATATTATGTATTCTTAAAGGTTTGTAGACATATGTCATGTACGTAAAAGATTGTATGGCCTTGTCGGCCTATGTTTAGTATATGAGTGATCATTTTGGTCTTATAGGCTCGTATGTCTTACATATATAAGTTGGTATTACATGTTTCATTCTAGTTATCCTATGGCGGCCTTTCTGTCTCATTTACTTTTGATATCATGATACAAAAAGATATGTTATATTGGCACTCGGTTGAGTATGGTACCGGGTGCTCGTCACGGCCCATCGGTTTGGGTCGTGACATTTTTCCAGTGTAATAATGTAACAACTCGGCCGATTGTTTTGAGTATTATAGCTTGTCCCCCTATTTATTGCTTATTATATGTTCATTTGTGGTTATGTGACTTGCTGGGATGGTTGGTTTGGTTTCGGGGAATGTTTCGAAATGCATTTGGACACTTAGTCCCAAGGTTGGAAGCTTAAGTTGAAGAGTTAACAAGATGTTGACGTATGTGCAAACGGCTTCGAAATGGAGTTTTGATAGTTCCGATAGATTTGTATGGTGATTTTGGACATAAGAATATGTCCGAATATTGATTTAGAGGTCTGTAGGTTGTTTTAGTTTGAGTTGGCAAAAGTTGAAAATTGAAGGTTTGAAGGTTGAGAAATTTAACCACCAATAGTTGAATTTATTGATACCAGGCTCGGGTTTTGGTTCCTGAAGTTGGAATAGGTGCATTGTGTAATTTATGAATTGGTTGCAAATTTTGAGGTTAATTGAAATTGATTTGATAGGTTCGACATTGGTTTTAAAGTTAGGAATATATTAATTTCAATAAGTTTTGAATTGGGGTGCGATTCGTGTCTTTGATGTTGTTTGATGTGATTTGAGGCTTCGACTAAGTTCGTATCATATTTTAGAACGTGTTAGTATGTTTGTATGGGGTCCAAGGGCCTCGGGTATTATTCAAATTGAAATTAGATTGAGTTTTGGAATTGAAGATATTCTGTTGGCTTCAGTTCCGGTGCAACCGCACCTGCGTGGAATTGGCCGTAGATGGGGCCATAAAGGCACAGATGTGGAGTTTTGGCTAGGCTGGGCAGTAGTTTCATGTGCGAGGTTATTTCCACCTCTGTGATCCCATGTATGCGATGAAGCTTCCGCAGTTGTGGATTTTGGTCTGGGGAAGCTGTGCTCGCAGAAGCAGAGGTGATGTGCAGGTGCGGTCCCGTAGGAGCGAACCTTGGACCGGAGTAGCGGACTTGTAGAAGAGGGATTTGGCTGCAGAAGTGGCTGGTCGGGAAGGTTAATGTAATTTCGCAAAAATGACGTATTTTCCGCAAAAGTGGAGCCACAGGTGTGGCTGATGAACTCGCAAAAGCAGGAATACTGGGCAAAAGGATTTAAATGAGGTTTTCATGGTTTCTCTCATTTTTGTACTTTAGAAGCTCGGCTTGTGGCGATTTTTCAATGGGATTCCACTATAATTCAAGTGGTAAGTGACTTTGTATTACTTTTGTCCATTAATATTGAATACCCATTTATTTTTAAACCTAGATTATGTGTATTTGAGGTGAAATTTGGGGGATTTGTGGTCTATGTATTGTAGAGTAAGATTTGGGGATTTGAGGTTAGTTTTTAATTGGAATTGAATGATTTTGGTATGGTTGGACTCGTTATTGAATGGGTGTTTCGAATTTGTGAATTTTGTCGGTTCCGAGGCGTGAGCCTGGGGTTGACTTTTTGAATTTGGTTAAAGAACTTAGCTTTATCATATAGAATCGATTTCTATAGCTTGTATTGATTATATTAAGTTGTTTGTGACTAAATTCGAGTTGTTCAGAGGCCGATACGCTAGGCAAGGGTTTGTTGAAGAATTGAGTTGCGCACTTTGAGATAAGTAACACTAATAAACTTGGAACTGAGGGTATAAATCCCTAGAAAATGTGTTATATAATTTGTGTTGGGGTAACTCACATGCTAGGTGACGGGCGTGGAACATGCACCATGGTATTTATGATTCGGTTAATTCTTTTTGACTGTGCTATTAGCAAGTGTTGTTATATCCATGAAATGCTTACTTTTTAGAGTAATTGAACTGTAATTCATGTTAGAAAAACACGTTTAGGCTATGTGCTTATTCTGTTGGGGCTTAGTGAGGTTATTTATGTTGTTTTGAATTATCTGCTTAAATTGCAATTATATGCTAAGTCATGATCCATCATTTGCATATCACATCACAATTTCTATTGTCATTCACTGTTACATCACACATTATTGTTACTATTATTATTTGGGCTGAGTAGTACGAGGTTGTGAGCCTTGAGACTTGAGAGATTGGTGACTAAGGTGGGCCTGAGAGCATGTTGTGAGTGTTATTGTCGATTGGGTTGCACGCTACAGCAGTTCGTGAGGAGTTTGAAGGGAGATGCATTGTCTTGGTACATCAGCCAAGATCCCAAGAAGTGGTCAAGCTGGGTGAGCATGATCTGACTTTATGGACAGATTTAGTTTTAATACAGAGATAGCACCAGACGTGTTTTATATCCAAAATTTGAAAAAGAAGCCCATGGAGACATTTTGCGAGTATGCTACTCACTAGAGGTCCAAAGCTGCTAAGGTCAAACCCGCTTTAGAATAGGAGCAAATGAACAGGTTCTTTGTCCGGGCTCAGGACCCAAAGTACTATGAATGGTTGACGATAATTGAGAACCACAAGTTCTCCGACATTATCAAATTAGGGGTAAGAATTGAAAAGGGTATTAAAAGTAGTATGGTCACAAATTTTGAAGTATTGCAAGCTACGAACAAGGCTTTACAGAAAAGGGACGTAGGGGCCGTGATGGTTGCACAAAGGACCAAGTCTCCCCTTAAATACCAAACTTACCCAACACCTCCACTCACATATCAGCCAACCCCAAATTACCAAGCACCCTTATACCAAGCTCTGCCACTAACTTATCAGTCATCTCCACCTCCTACATACCAACCTACCTCACCCATATACTCTCAACCCGCTCATGTCTATCAAACTTATAATGCTCAACCATCCCATTATCAACCATCCCCTATACGCCAAAATTTCCCTAGACCCCAACCTAATTTTGATCTCAGACCTCCAAAATAATATATAGCCATTGCTGAACCTATAGACCAACTGTATGAGAGGCTCAAAGATACTGGTTATATCAACCCCGTCCCTGCTACAACCCCTGAGAATCCTTCTCAATGGGTTAACCCAAACAAGTCATGTGCGTACCACTTCGGTATGAAAGGGCACACCATCAATGAATACCGCTCCTTGAAAGATAAGATACAATCCTTTATTGATAAAAAGATCATTGTGGCAAAGGAACCCACTCCCAACGTCCGCAAAAAACTCTCTGCCAGACCATAAGGGTGGAGGTATCCACTTGATTAAAGTAGAAGATGACTAGGATCCCGAGGGATCAATCAGGTTGATCGTAGAAGGTGATGGCCTAAAAAAACCGGCAATTACTCTCAAACGAATCATAGTCCAGATCCAACCGTCTGCGGACGCTGAGGTGAATATGCATATACCCCTTGAGTTTGAAGCAGCGGCACCCGCAAAGATACCGGCACCAATTGAGGTTGAATTCATATCTCCGGCTAGTGCATCCGCACCATTTGAGGTTGTAGTATTGCCACCCAAGGCACATGTTTCATTCGAAGTAAGGATAGATGCACCGATCCCAGTGGCGATGTCAACGACCATTCTATACAAATGTTGTACCCTGGGATAATACAGCTGAGGCGAGAAGGAAGGGCAAGGTCAGGATTGAAGAAACTGTCGCAGCACAGGGTATGGCAAGAACTGGTAGAGACTATACCCCTGAACATCTAGCCGAATCAAAAAAGCAGGCCTCCAATCAGCCGCCCCTCATTGAGATAGGTCCAGACGACCTCTGGAGGAAAATACAGGACAAAGAATATTTGGTCATCGACCAGTTAAACAAGACGCCAGCATAAATATCCATTCTCTCCTTGCTGCGAAATTCCAAGATGCACAAGAATGGTTTGTTAAAGGTGCTGAATGAAGCGTATGTACCAAATAACATCACTAGCGGAGAAATGGCTAATATGGTACGACAAGTTTTGGAAAGCCATAAGATCACCTTTTATGAGGACGAGCTGTCACCTGAAGGGATGGGGCACAACAAAGCACTGTACATCACCGTGAAATGCGAAGATTATTTCACCAGGATCCTGATCGATGGAGGTTCTAGTCTTAACATTTGTCCGCTGGTAACACTCAAGAAGTTGGGCAAAGGGCTGCATGAGATAAAGGATGGAGCGATCAATGTGAAAGCCTTTGATGGTTCTCAGAGATCCACCATTGGTGAGATTAGTCTATGCTTGCAGATAGAACCAACCTGGTTCGAGGTCGACTTTTGGGTAATAGATGTACCAACATCTTACAACTTGCTATTGGGACGACCATGGATTCATGCTGCTGGGGCCATAACATCAAAACTGCATCAGGCAGTAAAGTTTGAATGGAATCACCAGGAAGTGATCATTCACGGCGAAGGTAGCAACCCTATGCTGTCGACAAAGACAAATGGTGGGATAGCAAAATTGAGAGTATAGTGAGTTGGAGTGGGTACGAACCTAAAAAAGGGCTCGGCAAGAACCTCTAAGGAATCTCTAAACCCATAAAACTCAAGAAACATGGCACTACCTTCGATTTGGGATATGAATACACCTGGGAAGAATTCAATAGTTGGTCGCCACCATGGCGTGGTCCTTATTACCCACTAGAGCAACCAATACCGCATCTGGAGTAGACCTTACAACAAGCCAACATTATTTATGTTTTAGATGAAGAAGAAGCACTTGTAGCAGTAAAGAACTTGTTTCTAGAGGACAGTGATATGAATTGTTGTGTTATTCTCGAGGAGGAGGGGGAGGAAGGCCCTTCCATACAGGCTGTGAGCAGAGGGGCACATCTCAAGAATTGGACCATAAGGACAACCAGAGCCCGACGAGCCTCGGGTAGCAAGGCTAAAACAAGAATTATTCACTGTTTTATTTACTAAATGATTTTTTTTTTGCATTTTTCAATTTCCGCAATAAGATATTCTATGTTCAAAAAAATTATTCAATTTATCAAAAGCATTTTTGATGAATTAATATTTATTGCTATCATTTTCTCTCATTACTTTATCTAATCATTACTATTACTTGTCTTGTTGAACCAATAACTGTGACATGCAATAAGACAACGCAAAAAACGGACATTGATTTAGAGAAAGATGACATACCTAATGAGATTGTCAAGGAAGTTGAAAATTTTGAGAACAAACTAAGTCCAACCTGGACGAGACTGAAATTGTCAACCTGGGAGATGCAGAAAATATCAAGGAAACACGAATCAACATTCACCTATCACCATCAGATAATAAAGAATACATGAAATTTCTAAAGGAGTATGAGGATATATTCGCTTGGTCGTATGATGACATGACTGGTCTGAGTACGTCTATTGTGACTCATAAACTGCCAACCGATCTAATGTGTCCACCGGTAAAGCAAAAGCTCAGAAAGTTCAAGCCTGATATGAGTTTGAAAGTTAAGGAAGAAGTCACCAAGCAGATCAAAGCCAAGGTTCTTAGGGTGGTTGAGTACCCAACATGGTTATCTAACATTGTTCCAGTGCCGAAGAAGGATGGGAAGGTCAAAGTCTGTGTCGACTACCGGGATCTCAACTAGGCCAGTCTGAAAGATGACTTCTCTTTGCCAAATATACACATCCTGATCAATAATTGTGCCAAGCATGAGCTACATTCATTCGTAGATTTCTTCGCTAGTATCACCAGATCTGGACGAAAGAGGAAGATGTTGAGAAAACGGATTTCATTATGCCGTAGGGAGTTTACTATTACAAGATAATGCTATTCGGCCTGAAGAATGCAGGGGCCACCTACATGAGGGCCATGACTACCATCTTTCATGATATGATACACAAGGAGATAGAGGTAGATGTGGATGATTTTATTGTCAAATCCAAGAAGGTTATTGACCACATAGAAGATATAAGGAAGTTCTTCAATAGACTGCGAAGATACGACCTAAAACTAAACTCCGCAAAGTGTGCATTTGAGGTTCCTGCTGGGAAGTTGCTTGGGTTTATTGTGAGCCGCCGAGGAATAGAACTGGATCCATCGAAAGTCAAAGCCATTCAAGAACTACCACCGCCAAAGAACAAAAAGGATGTGATGAGTTTCTTGGGAAGGCTTAACTACATTAGCCGATTCATAGCACTACAGTTATCTGTGAGCCAATCTTTAAGATTCTAAAGAAGGATGCCACCACCAAATGGACCGATGACTACCAAAAGGCCTTCGACAAAATCAAGGAGTACCTATCAACACCACCAGTCTTAGTCCTGCCCGATCCAGGTAGACCCTTATTACTCGACCTTGTAGTGTTCTTTTGGCTGCGTTCTGGGTCAGCATGATGAAATAGGACGGAAGGAACAAGCCATTTATTATCTCAGTAAGAAGTTCACCCCGTACGAGGTCCGGTATTCTCTATTAGAACACATGTGTTATGCTTTGACTTGGTTAGCTCAGAAGTTGAGACATTACTTTTGTGCCTATACTACATATCTCATATCGAGAATGGATCCCTTGAAGTACATCTTTCAAAAGCCCATGCCCACTGGCAAGCTAGCCTAGTGGAAAATACTGTTGAGTGAGTTCGACATTGTTTACATAAACGAAAAAGCAATCAAGGGATGAGCACTAGCAGACCATATTGTTGAAAACCCCGTGGATGGAGGATATGAACCCTTGAAAATGTATTTTCCTGATGAAGAGCTATCATTCATAGGAGAAGACATTGCAGAATCCTATGGCGGTTAGAGAATGTTCTTCGATGGAGCAGCAAACTTCAAAGAAGTTGGCATGGGAGCAGTCCTAATATCATAACCGGTCAGCATTATCAGGTGTTTGCCAAACTCAGATTCCCTGCACCAACAATATGGCCGAATATGAAGCCTGCATTTTAGGACTCAAAATGGCCATTTACATGAATGTTCAAAAGCTTCTAGTGATTGGAGATTCAGACTTAAATATACATCAGGTACAAGAAGAATGGGAAACTAAGAACTCCAAGATACTCCCGTATCCGTATCACGTACACGAATTGAGATAGAGGTTCACAAAAATGGAATTCCAGCATGTTCCCAGAATCCCGAATAGAGTTTGCCGATGCATTGGCTACCCTATCATATATGATACAACATCCCAACAATAATTTTATTGATCCCATTCCAGTGAAAATCCATAATCAGCCAACTTACTATGCCCATGTCGAAGAGGAAGCAGACGGAAAGACTTGGTTTCATGATATCAAGGAATATTTGGCAAAAGGAGAGTACCCAAAGCTTGCTAATCCTACTCAAAAATACACACTTCGGAGATTGTCCAATGACTTCTTTCACAGTGGAGGAATCCTGTATAGGAGGACTCCCGATTTAAGATTATTAAGATGTGTCGACGCAAAGGAAGCATCAAGGCTACTAGAAGAAATTCATGTTGGGACCTGCGGTCCACGTATGAATAGTTTTATCTTAGCAAAGAAGATACTCCAAGCTGGTTACTTTTGGATGATTATAGAAACAGACTGCATCTAGTATGTCCAGAAATGCCACCGCTGACAGATACATGCAGACATGATAAAGGTACCTCTAAGCGAGCTTAACACAACAAGCTCACCATGGCAGTTTGCCGCCTAGGGAATGGACGTTATTGGACCAATCTAGCCTGCTACTTCCAACAGACACATGTTTATCCTAGTAGTCATCGACTATGTCTGCGGCCGCATTATTGTCGATTCGGAGTTCAAGAATCAATCATTACTGATAATGGCTCCAATCTCAACAACAACTTAATGAAATCTATGTGCGAAACTTTCAAGATCAAACACAAAAATTCCACAACCTACATGCCTCAGATGAATGGAGTTGTAGAATCCACCAACAAGAATATCAAGAAGATACTAAGGAAAATGATAAAGAATCACAGACAGTGGCACGAGAAGTTATCATTCGCTCTACTGGGATATCGCACCACAGTCCGCACATCAACTGGGGCAACCCCATATATGCTGGTTTATGGTACAAAGGTTGTCATTCCCACTGAGGTAGAAATTCCTTCCCTAATGATCATACCAGAAGCTGAGCTCGGCGATGCAGAATAGGTAAAATGTTGTTATGAGCAACTAGCCCTTATAGATGGAAAGAGAATGTATGCAGTTTGCCATGGTCAACTCTACCAGAACAGAATGTCCAGAGCCTTCAACAAAAGAGTCAAGCCAAGACAGTTCACATCGGGGCAGCTGGTATTGAAGAAAATTTTTCCTCATCAAGATAAAGCCAAAGGGAAGTTATCTCCCAACTGGCAGGGTCCATACATGGTTCACTAGGTTTTGACAGGAGGAGCCCTCATACTTGCAGAAATAGACGGACAAGTCTGGCTGAAGCCGATCAATTCATATGTAGTCAAGTGTTACTATATGTAATCTTTATGCTCTCTTTATATGATGTAAATTAAACTACGCCTGACCTGATTTCCATTTAAGAGGGGATACGTAGGCAGCCCTATGGGTTCAGTCACAATTCAATAAAATTTTATTTTCCCCCGCAATTGGAAACTGGGGTAGAATTTTGAGGAGGACCCTCAAAATTTTGAAGTAATTTTAGCCTATCGCCGCACGAGCAATAGCTAGAAACGTCAACCCATCAAATTGGGGCAAAATTTTGAGAAGGATCCTCAAAATTCCGTAGCGGGAAAGGTTGCAATGTCCTGAACTACATCACAGTCGTTTGTTCATCCAAAAGCTATTTTAACCTATACATTTATGTCATACTTTACAAAATCATGCATGTTTACTATTAAAACCGCTTTGTTTAGCAACGCTACCCCAATTATACAGACGGTATCACAAGATCAAATTAGAACGAGTCGAGCAAAGCCAGCGGGGATACGAACTAACCTTTCCCCCTTTACAAAACTCACGATATTTCTTTGGATTCAGGCACTAGGATTGCGAAATCATTAAAACATATTGTACGCCCATGGGACAAACATTGTTCAAGAATATGACTCTCCGAACCGTTGCACTTGCCAACCTTTGCTATCAGCACGCACTAGTAATGCTCCGTAGTCACAATGGTCCCCGTAATCACAACGCTGCAATCTACTCTCAGCTAAGAAAACTCCATTGTCATTTGTTATTTTATGTCTTGTATAAGACTACTATTCTTCCTTCCAATTTGCATAAGGCTACCATTCTTCCTTTCGAGGTTAAGCTCTACCTCCATTTGCATATGCATTACATAAGGCTACTATTCTGCCTTCCAATTTGCATAAGGCTACTATTCTGCCTTCCGAGGTTAAACGATGCCTGCATCTGCATCTACATTGCATAAGGCTACTATTCTTCCTTCCAATTTGCATAAGGCTACCATTCTGCCTTCCGAGGTTAAGCTCTACCACCATCTACATCTGTATTGCATAAGGCTACTATTCTGCCTTCCTATTTCCATAAGGCTACCATTTTGCCTTTCGAGACTAAACACTGTCTCTATTTGCATGGCTGAAAGATCATCCCATACTGCATTGCATAGCTGAAATATCGCCCCATACTGCATTTCATGGATGAAAGATCGCCACATACTGCATTTCATGGCTAAAAGATCACCATACTACATTTCATGGCTGAAAGATCGCCACATACTGCATCTGCATGGCTAAAATATCGCTCCATACTACATTGCATGGCTGAAAGATCGCCACATACTACATCTACATCACTGAAAGATCACCACATATTGCATCCTTCATGGGCTGAAATATCGCCAACTCATCCATATGCGTCATCGTTTGGAGGCACCATCCTCATAGCCCGAGAACACCATGTCATAGCCTGAGAAACTCTTTCATTCTTTTGCATATCATTATTCAAAGGTGTAATGGTTCGGAGCCACCATCTCCATAGCCCGAGAACATCATTTCATGTCCTGCGAATCCCTTATCATACAAACCATAGCCCCGGACATCATGGTCTAAGGACATCATCCTCATTGTCCGAAGAAAACATTCATGGTCCGACGGGAATTTGAATCATGTTTAAATTTATGCACAATATACTCTTGTATTGCTTTTGTGTAGGTAAACCAGCGAGCAATGGCTATCCCAGTAAGAGCGATCCCTTTTTAGTTCCCTCAGCCATATTAAACCTAACCATTCTCGTAAACCGTTCACTCCATAGCCCTAGATGTTGCGTCCGTTCTTGAAATGACTTCATCGGCATACTTCGCCGATGAATCCCAAACTACATATTTCCTGATTCCTGTAAAACCAGGGATATGTAGGCAACTCAGAAGCCAGGGTGCAGCCTAGTCTCGAACTATTTCTCTCGATCAAAATTGGCCATCATATCTTTACCCGACAACTCTTTCATCCTTCCCGGGTAAAGAGGGGCAGCTGTTGATACCTAATTTTTCCTCAAACTATTTTTAAATTTGCATATATGCCTTCAAAATTACTTTTATAATAATTGACATTTTTCCATGACTTTTCATAGTATTATCAATTTATTTTCCAATTTATTCAGTATCATATAATCCAATAATTATTAATAAATTACATTACAAGTAATTTCAAAGTATTTCTTATCTCAATATATCATTTTTAATTCTATTACGATTTAATTATTTTGCAAATTAGCCAATTTGGCATGGTTTGGCTATAATTATACTAATTTTGCAATTATAGCCTAATTGTACATTGTATGCTATATTAATTCAATAATTAGTTATTTTTTATTTTAAATACTAGTTACTTACCTTAATTTCACCTATTTAGCTTTAATTTTATTTTATCTAATAATTATCTATTTTTATTAATTATTTATCTAATTTAGTTGGGCATTTAACAAGTAGCCACTCTTATTTAAATTATAACCTAAATCAAACCAACCTCAAACCCAATTAAACAACTCGCCAGACCCAAGCCCAAACCCAAACCATACCCGGCCTAGACCTGATTTAATCTAGGCCATTGATCAATTTTGATCAACGGCCCGGATCCACTCTTACCATATTAAACCCTAACGACTAACCCCCATCTCTCATTTCCCCCTCGCATTTATCTCTCAACTGACCTCTCTAACTCTCTCTCTCTCTGGTTCTCTCTAGAACCTTCTCTACTCTCCTCCTCTCCGATGGACCCTGTCCACCTTCTTCGGTCACCTCCCTCGTCGGAAATCATGGCCTCTTATCATCTCTTGGCCTCTGCTTCACCCAACACCTGTTTAACACTTCCCTGAGGTCCTCAGGTGAACCGGTAGCGGTTTAATTCCAATCCATGGTCTTTCACACCATTTTCCGGCCATCCATGGCTGTTTGAGTAAGATCTATGGCTTTTCCAGCTAAAACCGGTAACACTTTAAGGTTTTCTCATCTTCTCTACGTTCTCTGAAACCCTAACCCTTAAGATTTTCTTATATCTTTTAGATCTGTGTATATTATGAGCTTTTATTGTTATCCTCAAAGGTTTTTTCGATTTTTCTAAAATAACTCCTCACTTTCGAACTAGGGTTCTTAAACACCTTTTCAAAAACGCTTCTTTCTTCTAATTTTATATTAATCTACAAATGTTTGTTTAAGCTCTCTCCTCTATTCGAGTTATTCTGATAAAAACCCTAATTTCGTCTCTTAAACTTCTTAGATCTGTACATATCTGAGAAGGATCGAACTTATTTTACTTGTTTTATGGAAAATCTCCTGATTTTTGAGTGGTTTGTCATCTTCCTAAAATAGGGTTTCTGAAAATGCTTTTCTTCAAAACTCTTTCTGGTTTTAAGTGTATCTATGTGTTTTGACTGATTTTGTTGAGTTCTTCCTTGACCCTAACTAGCCTACGTCAAAAACCCTAATTTTTAGGTTTCTTCGTTTGGTTGTATCGCATGACTTACTGATTCTCATATTTCTTTTGAGTGTTTGTGATTTTTGGTGACTGTCTTGCCTTGATATTCTTCTACTGAGTTTCTCAGCCTAGACTTACATCAAATCTATCTGTTTGTGTTCATCTTGACTGTTCGCATCAAGACTTGCATCTTTCCCACTGATTCAGTATCGTTTTATCTTCATTTTATGCTAGAGTTGTGTGCTAATTCTTGACTACCCATGTCTTACTCTATTTATATGTTAAACATCCTGACTCTTTTCCATGGTTTTCTCTTCGATTGATTCTGAATTTCTTATTACTTGGTGTGATTTGAACATTTCCCTTTAGACCCCCCGATCCCTACCTTTCCACTTAATTTTGTTAGTTGCTTACCTTAATTATTTTCCTTGCCTTGTCTGCATTGCTACTAATTGTCTCCTTAGTTTGAAAATTTTCCGTACCTAGCCTTAATTACCTATTCTATACTGGTACTATTTTGAAATCTTTACTTATTTGTCATACTCCAGCGGTCTATGATTTATTTCCTTACTTGCCACCTGCATTTTACCCTTCACACTGGCTCCTTTAATCAAAGGGAGATTCGAACCAATTTATTTTATACTGATTTCTATAATTACTAAAGAATTGATTCTTGCCTTATTTTAACTAGTTTTCAAACTACTATATAAATGACTCTCTTTTACAGTCTTAGGACACAAACATAGTTTAGAATACACACACACTCAAACTCTCTCTTCTTTCTCTGACACTTGTGCTAACTGCTTGTCTAGCCGGTTGAAAGCCAAGGCTATACTGAGGAACTCTACTTGCTTTACTTTTTGCACTTTACTTCTTCAACAGGTATGTCTCTAATTTAAATTTGAAACTAAAATTAATGTGTGTCCATGGCTATACATCCCTGCTTGTTACTGCACTAGTTATTCAATTTCTTTCTATTTGTGATGTTATTAAGCATGTCTAAATTCTTGCCTTGTGTGTAATCATCATATCAGACTTTGCCTAGTTCTTTAACACTTGTCCAGCATGATCAGTTAGTTCTCTTACCCCTCCCTAACCGGTATAACCATGTAGTGTCAAACTTTGTTCAACAAAACCTTGTCTTCAACATGATCCTGCTGAACTCTTCCCTATGTTTTAAATATCTGTTACCATGGCTGGTCTATTTAATGGGTTCACAGTTGTTCTGTATATCTGTTGCATCAAATTTTTCCCCATTTATGTGGTTTCAAACTAGTATGCCCCCAATTCCTCTTTTCCCTATTTGTGTTTGATCTATGTATGATGATTTGTTTTTTTTTTTTTGAGTTGTTGATTCTTTTCTTTTCACTAAGGCAAACTCTTCCACGGGCTTCCAAAACTTATTTCAATCTAATCATTTTCAAAACTGTTTCCAACTCAACTCTTTTAGATCCATGCCAAGCACTCTCACATATACTCTTAGACTACTAGGTTCTGCCCCTTTTGTGTGAGCCTTGCCTTGGGACCCTTGAGTTCCTTCAGAACTTGGACACACAAAAGCTAGCCTTTCCACACTGCACTTACTATGTATTGGCTATTAAATCTGGGTGTGAGAACTGTTCGGGACCCTTAGAGGTCCTTAGGGAACTCTAACACACCCAGATGTGAGAAAGACTATGGAACAATCTTAGCACTTGAGGTGGTTTATTACATAACTCAGGGAGGAAGTCCTAATCAGGTGCTAAAAGTTTAATCCTGCTTCAGGCTCTCTATAGTGTAATTTTTACTCTTCTACATTCATTTCGTATTGGTCTGTAATAATTATTTGTAAATGACTCCGGGGTTGGACAGCGAAAAGGGATGGGTAATATGCATACTTTAGTATAATCCAAGGTAGATACCATGCCTATAGGACTTTAAATTTTTTGCCTCACCATGTTAGAAATCATGCCTATAGGGTTTTTACTATGTTTGCCTCACCTCGTTGGAAATCATGCCATTTAGTATTTATATGTACTGTTTTCAGCATCTCATCCACACTTAGAAATCGGGTCTATATGGTAAATAATAACAATAAAATAAGCTGCTACTATGTGATTTTGCCCATGTAAACATGTTCTAAAGTTTTATTTAGAAATCATGCCTATAGGGAATAACTCTAGAAATTCTGCCTATAGATCTTAACTAGTTTAGTTAAATAAATCAACCTAGTCCACGTTTTAGTTCTTTTAGAAACTGGTTTGATCAATGGTTTATTTTCTCCAAAATGAGTTCTTTCAAAAACTACATTGATTTGTCATTAGATATCATGCCTATAAGGATTCAAGAGTCCGCTCTAAAAACTTGCCATCTGTATTCCGTGCCTAGGCAAGCCTTAGGCAATCAACTTTAAATAAAAACCAGAATCATCTGTGATTAGTGTTTAACTATCAACGTGTTAAAACCAGTAGGCAAGCCTGATTCGGACTTCTTTTTGAGTCATGTAATAAATATGGTTCTACTGTTATCACTTAAGTACCTTGTTAGGATCTGAATTTAGACCTTAATTGTATATGAGTCGCTATATCTATGTGCATTACTTGTGGATGTATATCTGAGCCTTCTATCTGATTTCTGTGTTTTACCCCCTAAATGCAGTCCTATGTGTTCTTATTTATCACCTAGTATTTTACCTTTAAACCTGAGGGTCTGCCTAGAACCCACCTCTTTATAGGATAAGAGTCCAAAATTCCTCTGGGACTAATAGGAAGGGTCGGGTAACAGCATGCAATAGGGGTCGAGACCAACCTTCGCTTTAATCACCTTCATAGGGCGGGAAAGGCTAGTTATGAATATGATGACCGGTGCGCTAATGCCATGCATAGCCCCATTCTAAGGAGTGATTACCGGGTATTGTACTGATGTGATCCTATAGGCTAACCAACCTAGGACACCCCTTTACATTCAAAATTACGCTTAGATTGTACTTCTTTTCATTAACTATTTTTTTTCAAGCATCTGCGCATTTAAACTTAAATTACCTACTATTTGAGCCATACTTGTTTATTTGCTAATTGTACAAATCCATAAAAACTGTCTGGCCGGGAACTACAATAGTGGATCTTGAGGGGTGCCTAACACCTTTCCCTTTAGGATAATTTCAAGCCCTTACCTTATCTCTGGTTACCAACTGTAGTTATGAATGAACCTTATAGGTGCCCTAACACACCTTAAATCATTAGGTGGCGACTCTCCAAAATGCAAACCCCCTTCCTGAAAGGAAAGAGTTGTCTCCATACCAAAATATCATAAACCCGATTTTCGCGAGGAAAAAAGGGGGCGCGACATCGGGTGCGTGAAATGATTTCGTCACCCTCACTGACTTCTACTGACCACCCATCAGATGTGGTACGAACAGTTCATGCTCCTACTACTGCTAGTGTTCATGGGGTTCATCCATCGGTTTCAGATGATGACCTTAACCCCTAAGCCACGTATTTGGAAGCTTTTTTTTGAACTTTATTGTTGGTGTTAGGGATAATTTGCACCTTTTTGCTTTGAACATTATTATTGGTATTAGGGATAATTTGAACTTAATTGTATTAGCTATAAGCATTTTGATATCATTTTGGACCTTGAAGTATGTTAATTTGTATGAATTTTAGTTATTATTAAGGATATATAATAATTTACATACAAAGTACATGAGCAGAAAAAATTTAAAATGTTAGATAAAAAAATCTAAAAGGGAAAAATATTGCGACAGATCGCAACGAATATTTTTTGTAACAAAAATAAATATATAAAATAACATTGCGACAGATTGCAAAAAAAGATTTTGGTAGCCAAATGCAAAGCTAATGAGTCTCAAAATATTGGTGACGGATTAGAGACCGACTTTCTGTCACAAAAGTATGCCAACGATGAAATTCATTGGGAATTTAGCGACACAATTTTCTAATATAGCGATAGAAATTCTATCGCTACTTGTAGCAACAAATAGTGTTCGTCGCTACAATGTCGCTAATATTGCGATGGATCCATTATTTTGTTGCAAAGAGCTTAGCATCGAGCAAATCAGCAACAAATGGTAATCCGTCGCTAATCCTGCTTAGCGATGGAAGAAGGCTCTTTAACGATGGATTTGGTTCGTTGTTAAATGCTATTTTTTGTAGTGATTTTGGAGGATAAGCTACGCGCTTGTGTTATGTATTTCAGGGGTTCTTAGGATCAGTTTCTACCATTTGTAGAGTTTGCCTACAACAACAGCTACCAATCGAGTAGCCAGACGGCTAAACTTATGTGGGTGGCGGAATCGGTCTCTAGTTGGGTGGTTTGAGCCGGGGGAGGCTAGGTTATTAGGTACGGATCTGGTTCAGGATGCCTTGGAAAAGGTCAAGTTGATGCAGGATTGGCTTCCTATGGAACAGTCTAGACATAAGAGTTACCCAATCAGAGGGTTTGTGATGTTGCATATATGGTAGGAGAGAAGGTATTGCTCAAAGTATCGCCCATGAAGGGTGTGATTAGGTTTGGGAAGAAGGGCGATCTAAGTTGTGGGTATATTGGCCCTTTTGAGGTGCTTGAGAGGATTAAAGTGGTGGCCTACACGCTTGCATTTCCACCTAGTCTATCAGGTGTAAACCCAGTATTTCATGTTTCCATAGTCCAGAAGTATTATATTGATCCATCTCATGTTCTGAATTCTAGCACGGTTCGATTAGATGGGGATTTGACTTATAATATGGAATCGATAGCCATTTTGGATCGGCGGGTTTGAAAGTTGAGATAAAAAAGTATACCTTCAGTGAAAGTTTAGTAGAAAGGCCAGCCAATCGAGGAGGCTACTAGGGAGACCGAGCAGGAGATCATGAGCAGATATCTATGCCTATTTGAGACTCCAGGTATGATTCTAAACCCATTCGAGGATGAACATGTTTTATAGGGGAGAATGTAACGACCCAGTCAGTCTTTTGAGTATTGTAGCCCCATTCCACCATTTATTGGTTATTCTATGTTCATTTGTGATTATGTGACTTGTCGGAGTGGTTGGTTTGGTTCCGGGGATATTTCGAAATGAATAGAGACACTTAGTCCCAATGTTGGAAGCTTAAATTTAAAGAGTTGATCGGATATTGGCATATAATGCCTCCGGAATGGAGTTTTGATGGTTCTAATAGCTTGTTAGGGTTATTTTGGACTTAAGAGTATGTCCGGATACTAATTTTGAGGTCCGTAGGTCATTTTGTCTTGAATTGGCGAAAGTATGAAAGTTGAAGATTCGGAAGGTTGAGAAGTTTGACCGAGAGTTGAATTTGTTGATAACAAGCTCAGATTTTGGTTTTGGAAGTTGGAATAGGTCTGTTGTGTCATTTATGACTTGGATGAAAAATTTAAGGTCAATCAGAATTGGTTTGATAGTTTTCGGCATTGGTTTTAGAAGTTGGAAATCAATTAGTTTCAATAGGTTTAAATTGGGGTGCGATTCGTGTTTTTGATATTGTTTGATGTGATTTGAGGCTTTGACTAAGTTCGTATCATGTTTTAGGACATGATAGTATGTTTGGATGGGGTCCCGGTGGCCTTGGGTATGATTCAGATGTAAATCAGATTGTGTTTTGGATTTGAGGATTTTCTGTTGGCTTCAGTTCTTGTACAACCACACCTACATGGAATTGGCCGCATGTGTAAGGCCCCGTGAAATTCTTACTCAAAAACCCGAAATCCCATAGTTCCAAGTTAAGAATATGTGTTAGAAATTTATAAACCTTTTGGATTGATCTGTGCATTAAAAAATTAAGGAAAAATATTTTTCAGAAGAGCGCGTTTCTGCGGCCCATTATGTGACCGCGTGATAGCAATACGGGTCGCATAACTGCCGCACAGTGAGGCAAAATGTTGACTAATTTTTAGGACAACTATGCGACCAATTATGCGATCGCATAGTGGATATGCGGGCCGCATGGTCATCGCATAAACTCCTTGGGATTTTTGCGAAGGGCAGTTCTGCGGTGCATTATGCGACCGTAGAACAAGTATGCGTACTCTATATTGGTCGCATACCCCGACAGAATATTCAAGTCTTGCAGGACACTTTTGTAGTCCCTTTTGCGGGCTGCATATCAGTTATGCGGTCGCATATGCAACAGATTGAGTCGGGGCTCCTATTTTCTAACTTTTAAAATCCGACCCCATTCCGTTAAAAACACCCCATTAGAACCTTTTGTGCTATTTTATACTATATTTAGAGTGAGAGAAGGAGTTCTAGAGGGAGGAAGTGATCCTCACCAAGTCCCGATTCAACCCTTGCCCAAATCATTGAAGATTATCAAGTAAAGTTACTAAGCCTTCATCCTAAGAGGTAAGAACTTGTGCCCTAACCTTTGATTTCAAAATTCCTACTAAAATAAGTAATTAACAAGTGGTTTCATGGGTATAAAGATTGATTATCTTGCATTCATGTATGATAAAAGGGTATGGGAGATTGTGAGCAAAAAATGTAACAAATGGGGTGTAGGATGATAGAATCTCTCATAGAAAGGTCCTAAAATCACAATGCACACTTAGTGCTTGATAATATGCCCAAATGAGCTAGAATCTTGATTGTCCCTCTATTTTTGGTTCAATTTGTAATTCTCATAAAATAGATCGAAGTTTTTAGGAGTTCCGGAATTATTTTAAGAATTTAAGGAAAGTTCTGTTGAGGTATGTATGGCTAAAATCCCCTCTTTTTAGAAATTGAGCTCCTTTGGTGTCCATGCAAATGTTGTAAGTCCGAAATCTTATTAATGCATTGCTTGTTATTTCAAATGAATTGGTGTTGCAAAAATATATGTGAAAGGTGTGTCTCAATGTGTTAAATACGCTATTCTTGGTAATTTAAGGATGTGTGAATAATGTGAACCATGTGCTAAATTGCCTAGATTTCAACTCAAGTTTAAATTGAGATTGTTATGCCAAACTATGTGAAATCCTCTCTATGCTTACAACTTGAATTGCTCTTGTATGTGCCTATTATCTTAAATTGCAAGGTGAATGTTGAAAGTGGAATTGATATGAAATGTGGGGGAAAAGAGTTTGAGTTATGAAATGTGGCCTAGTGCCAAGTATGATGTGATAATTTTGGCCCCAAGTGACGATGAGCTGATATATGTGAAATAAAGATTGAAAAAAGATGATTGATGTAAAAGGAAATATGTCTTCGTAAGACGGCCTAGTCGATCGGTCTGTGATCAGACGCCATGTCGCATACATGGTGGTATTATGCTAATATTGAAAACGGAAAGTGGGAATGAAATTGTGACTGAGGTACATGTCTCAAATGAGGCAACCTAGCCGATCGGGACTCCGCACAAGAAAGCGGTGGTATTGTGAATGATGATGCAACAGTATGAAACGTCCCAACCTAAGTCTATGGAAATTATGTGAATGCTATGTAATCACTTTTATTTGATGATGTGGTGATTGTTTAAAGCTTTTGTTAGTCCTTATGATTTCTTTATGCTTGTATGGTTGTTCTTTCTAATGAGATGGTATTTAGTTATACATACTAGTACTACTCCATGGTACTAACATCCCTATTGTCGGGGACGCTACATCTTTGAATGGATGTAGGTGGTTCCATAGCAGACAATGTCGATCGTAGATAGCGGTGCATCATCCTCTCAGTATTCTTGGTGAGCCCTTTTCTTCCAGGGGTTATGCAACATATCTTTTGTTATAAATTACCATATTTTGAGGTATAGTCGGGGCCTTGTTACCGGTATTATCATAATTGTCTTTTGTATCTTTAGAGGCTCCATAGACGTTTGGGTGGGTTATGTACGGGTTTTGGATGGGTCACTGAACTGTGTTGTAATACTAAACTCTTGTTCCTTTAAACTGTAACTGTATGAAGTTTAGGAAACTTAACTATGGTTTAAGGTTTGTGATATAAAATGAACTAGCAATGTTATATGTACAATCTTTCCTACTATTTAATTAAATGAAAGCATGGTTTCTTGATCATAGAGAGTTGGGTAAAGAGTGTCAAAAAGGCTTGCTCAGTCGGGTTCACTTGATTGAGTGCCAGTCGCGCCTCCCGAGGTTGGGGCATGACAGCATGTGCGGAATAAATGCGCAAGTGTGGGGTTTTGGCTAGGCTAGGTAGTGGTCGCAGGTGTGAGGTTGTTTCCGCATCTGCAAGCCCGCAGATGTGATGAATTTACCACATATGCGTATTTTGGTCAGGGGAATCTAGGGTCGCAGAAGCCGAGGTGATGCGCAGGCGTGGTCCTGCAAGAGCGGACCCTGGACCGCAGAAGAGAGATTTGGCTGAAAAAGTGGTTGGTCGGGAAGTTAATGAAATTACGTATAAACGACGTGTTTTCCAAAAAAATGGAGTTGCAGATGCGGCCGATGAGCCTGCAGAAGCGAGAATGGATTTAAACAAGGGTTTCGAGCTTTCTCTCATTTTTGGACTTTAGAAGCTCTGCTTATGGCAGTTTTTGAGTGGTATTTCACTACAATTCAAGAGGTAAGTGACTTTTGATCACTTTTATCCATTAATATCGAATACCCACTATTTTTTACACCTAGATTATGTGTATTTGAGGTGAAATTTGGGAGATTTGTGGTCTATGTATTGGAGAATAAGATTTGGGGATTTGAGGTTCGATTTGTGGTCGAAACTAAATGGATATTCGGAATTTGAAAATTTTGTTAGATTCGAGCTTGGGCCCGAGGTTGACCTTTTGAGTTGACTTTTTGAAGTTTGTTAAAGAACTTAGTTTTATCGTATGGAATCGATTCCTATAGCTTGTATTAATTATATTAAGTTGTTTGTGACTAGATTCGGGTCGTTCGGGAGGCTGATTCTCCAGGCAAGGGTTTGTTGGAACATTGAGTTGCATACTTTGAGGTAAGTAACACTTATAAACTTGGAATTGAGGATATAAGTCCCTAGAAAATATGTTATATGATTTGTGTTGGGGTAACGCACAATCTAGGTGACGGGCGTGTAGGCCTGCACTGTGGTATTCGTGATTTGGTTGATTCATTTAGACTATGTTGTTAGCAAGTCTTGTTCTATGCGTGAAATCCATACTAGAGTAATTGAACGTAATTCATGTTATAAAAACATGTTTAGTATGTGCTTATTCTATTAAAGCCTAGTGAGGTTATTTTTGTTGTTTTGAGTTATTTGCGTAAATTGTAATTCTATGCTCAGTCATGATCTGTAATTTGCATATCATATCTCAGTCTCTGTTATCATTCACTATTACATCACATAATATTATTGTTTGGGATGAATAATACGAGGTTGTGAGCCTTGACACTCTAGATTGGTGACTGAGATGGTCCTGAGAGTCGTGTTTTGAGTGTTATTATGGATCGGGTTGCATGCTGCAGCAAGCCATATTAGCTTTATTACTACTATTATTATTATTATTATTATTATAGATCGGGTTGCATGCCGCAGCATGCCTTATTGGCTTATTTATTACTATGGATCGGGTTGCACGCCGTAGCAGGCCTTATAGGCTTTATATTAGCACTTGGGCAAAATTCGCCCCTCTGTAGTCCGACATACCAGGAATACCAGATGTGACCGCAGACACAATGATTAATGTACACAGGCTTTGGTGAGGGGCATTATTTTTAGGCACCCGTACAGTGCTGAGTGATTGTGTGTGATGGGTGAAAATTTCAGATAGATAGATACAGTATTCTGAGAGTGTGAGTACCTGGGATTATCACTACGATACATTACATTTAACATGCATATTTGACATGTTGGCATAGAAACATAACATTCCTCGTGCTATCTGTACTTGGCATATTTTATTAGTGTTGCGCTTAAATTGTTGAACTTCAAAGTATGCCTAAATTTATGTACTATGAAAGAGCTGAATATGGAAGTTTCTCTGAATTATTACTGTCATTCTCTTTACTATATCCGTGTTGTCATTATTTTGGTTCTGACTGTATCCTTCTAAGCTCGTCACCGCTTTCAGCTCAAGGTTAATCCAGTTACTTATTAAGTACATTGGGTTGGTTATACTGATACTACACTCTGCACTTCGTGTGCAGATCTAGGTATATTTGGACACGGTGATTGCTAGATATGGTGTTGGTACTTGCTCGGAGACTTTGAGGTAGCTGCTATGATGCTCGCAGACCTTGACTCTCCTTCCTTTTATTTTATTTAGTACTGTTCTATTTTCTCAGATAGTTGTACTAGAATTTCAGACTATGTTGACACTTAGTAGCTCATGCACTCGGTAACACCAGAATTTTGGGATGGTTGTAGTAAAGTTACAGTTTTTTTATTAGATATTTATGAGACTTTCCACTATTCAGCTTATCAAATTATATTTTAATTCAAATGTGTAGCCGTCATGTGATTTTTGGCTTGCCTAGTAAATGTGTTAGGCATTGTCACGAGGGGTTGGAATTTTGGGTTGTGACAATATATAATTTTACATATTGGGTTGTCTGAGCTGTTGAATTTTGTTTATATAACTGAAATTAAAGTATGAACCAATTTATGTTGTTCTTGCTTTCCGATAAGAATATATTATTTCATGAGTTTCTGTTTACCACGAAATACGAGTAACAATTAAACTTGTTTGTAGTTTTAAAGATATGTGATTTAGCTCAATACTAATTGATAACTAAGAAACCAAACGTATAAATTAGAGAATAAAGTTGAATCAAACCAGTTCTTAAGCATCTCTTGACCTTGAGCTAGATGACCTCGAGGTAGGCCAGAAAGAACAATAAAATAAAGACAATAAAGTTAAGAGACAATTCTGATGAGTAATGAGCAAGAAAGTAAGAGAGTATATTCTTTTGCCAAGGATTGATGATAATAAAAATGATTGAGTTTCCTTTATATAGTAGGGGAACCCTAAAATAATGTACATTTCTATTTACAGTAAGGAATCTTATTGGGACAATTGTCTAACCGCTTAGTACGGATTTGTACTAACTCGTACTAATCTATTCCATAATTTACGTCATGATCTTGGGGATGTGGTAGGAATCTTGCTCTTTCTATTACAAACCCATAACAACATTATTTCAGGGTTGGTCATACTTGGATTTGGTTCCCATCACGCACTTCGATCTTCGAGCCTTGTACTCCATCATCGGGCTCGAGTATGGTCATCGGGCTTGAACTCGATCCATCCTAAACTCGGGCTTGAAGTGAATCTTCGAGCCCATGAAATCGGGCATACTTGATTTTGACCTATACAGATAGTCCCCGTGTTTCTTGGATTAAGACGATAAGAAATGATTTGATCCTCGATCTTCCGATGCCTCGATTATGATGTCAATCCGTGATGCTAGCAACTAACGTAATTGAAAGGTCACGTCTGCATAGTCCCCAAGGCCATTAATTGAAGGTGGCTGATGGTCGGCCATTGGCTTCCCCAGACCGTTAAAGCAGCCACTATAAATAGGCCAATTTTACAACTTTTACAATCTTTACTTCTCATATCTTTATCAAAACCTCATTAGCTTCTTCATCTTTCCTGAGTATATCCTTTCTTCAACTTGTTATTGCTACACCATCAACTTCTTTTCTTCTTTGAATTTATCAACAGTAATGTCCAAAACATCTAAAACCATTCCTTAGAAAGAAAAAGCTTCCTCGTTATCACGCCTGGCCGGTAGTAGAACGACGGTGCCAGCTCATATCAAGGTGTGCATTCCTGGGCCATGCGAGCTATCTTTCGATTTTAAAACCGATAAGCTTACATCGATTCTAGGCTGATGTGAGCCTATGTCTCGATATATCTGCTTGATAATTGAAGATGAACTTGAGCAGGTGAAAAAGGATTGTAATTGGGAGGAGAAAGATGTTGTGATTCCTTCCCCTGAAGAGGACAACAGCACTCATGTGAAAAGGGTACTTAAGCGTGTATATTAACCTTTCACATTGGGTCCCGTAGATGCAACACTAGGTCCCGTAGATCCAATCATTCTTGATTTTTGTCATCAGTATCAGGTGATGCTTGTCCAAATCTACCATTCTTTCTGGCGCATCGCTAATTTGCTCTGGTATTTCTCGGGCAACATCGAGCGGATGCCCTTTACCCTCGACCATCTGATCAGTCTATACATCCCTCACTTGTATCGAGACGGTCTAATAAAGCTCCATCGTAGATCTTCGAAGTCGCTATTCTCTAGTATCAATGAGGACAAGGACCGAGGGTGGATGAGTTAGTTTGTCTGAATCAAGACTTCCGACTAAGTCCCTACTGAAAGGATTCTATTCCCCGAGGAATGGAACATGAGACGTAAGTGCAAACCTATCGATGAAAATTATTGCTTTGCTTTCACTATTCTTTCTCAATTTAACTCTCCTTTGTTGATGCAGTTGTCCTTTGGTTTCCTGGCGCGATTCTGAACCTTGCAGGTTGGGTTCGACAACTAGCTTCCACTTATTCATGTGTAGAAAGTTGTTGGCATGACTAGCTTCCACTTATTCATGTGTAGAAAGTTGTTGGCATGACTTGTCCAAGGGTCGGTGGGAAGCTAAAAACCATGGTGAGCTCACTTGTTTATATATTGGTGTTTCTCTATAGAATACTTACTTTCTCCTTACGCATGCCTCGGGGAAACTGTTGCTATGAGGTCGCCCCCGCCTGGTGAGGAGGAAATCCCAAAACCAACCAAGGAGAAGAAAAGGAAAAGGGCTTCGCTAGGAATTTCCCCAAAGACCACGAAAAGTAGGGCTCGAAAGCCTAGGGCCGATCTCATGGCAACACCTTAGGATGATGAGGAAGAGGGAGAAGATGACAACTGCCTGTTGGTAGCTCAGAAGAAGGGGAGCACCGAAGCTTTGAAGGCCTCTAAACCGATAGTGGTCGATGAGATTCAGTCTCAAACCGAGAAATCTCGAAGGGGATCTCGAGCAGAGTTCCTAAGCCATCGAGCGGCAAAAGAGTACCTCGTCTAGGAGGGCATTCGGTGGATGAGCCCGAGGGGCCTGATTCTGAGTCCCTTTAAAGAGAATATAATATTCCAAGTGAATCACTTGGGATAATTAATGTAGATGAATCACCGCCTGGCCCTGTGTTCTCCGAAGGTCAATTCTAAGATGCCTACGCCATGAAGACTCCAGATGTGGGGACAACCCATGAAGGGAATGATATTTTTCGGGAATGTCTTACGGGGGTCGAAGATGGTCCCGACCCTGACGCTTTGTTTATCTTTGATGAGGCTCAGCAGCTTCTCAAACAAGTAAGATTCTGCCTTCATAATTATGCTCAAGTTTTTTCTTGTTTTTCTAAATCTGACTCATTTTCTTTGTGTGAAGGCTGTGGTGCTTCATCGACAAGCATTTTCCAAATCTTGAGTTGAGCTTGCCTGATGTGAGGATGAACTCAAGAAGCTTATGGAAGAGAGGGACAACCATAAATACCTCTATGTGCAGAAAGAGGAGGAGGTCAGGGATCTCCAAGTTGAACTGGTGAAGAGAACAGGCTGAGCTCATTGAGCAGGTAATGTAAACTTTGAGGGTTTGTTATGTGCTCATTTGATTTAGTGATTAACACCTTAACTTTGCAGGCCCAGCAGAAGAGCGAGATGGTGCAGAAGCTTCGAGAAGAGCTCAAGGTGAAAGAGGCCAAGGCCTTGGGGTGGAAGCAACATATGGATCGTCTTCCCTCGAAGATAGACACTCTTCAGGCATAGTTAAATTTGATCGAACACCAGCTCCAAAATGTAAAGGGGGAAATCCTAGCCCGGAGCCGAAAGATTGAGGAGCTAGAGGCTAAATCGGTCACCGAGCTCGTGAATGCCAAATCTGAGGCGGAGGCGTTAGTAGCCTCTTATCTAGCTGACGCCAAAGTTGCTAACATTTGGTCATAGAAAATCTCCATTGCTGCTGAAGCCAAATTATCATGTGCTCTTGAACATGCTAGGTGACAATCCTGGAGATAAACTTTCGAGGAAGTGCACGTTCGTGGCTTTGACCTCTCAGATGATATTGGAAAGGCAAAAACATTGGAGGACGAGGTAGCCACTTTGCTCTCAGATGATGAAAATTCTGCTAGTGGTTCCGAGAGCGGAGGAGATGAGGATTAAGTCCCCGAGGAGAAGGTTCCAAAGATGAGACTCCCAAGGATGTGGCTCTCAAAGTAGACTGGGCTCTTAGGATTTTGTTTTTTGTTTTTGTGTAAGGCCCTTTGTGGGCACTTTAAATACCCTTTAAGAATATAAGGAATTCCTTTTCTTTCCGCTCCATCTCCATTTCGTTTCGAATTCTGGTTTGTCTTTGTTTTGTAAAAAATTTGATGTCATAACTTAAAGGATCGAGTGAGCTCTGGCTCGAACTCATAGTAGAATAAACCCTTAGGTTTTTTAGTAATCAATGGGTGATCTTTGAACTTATAATGGAATAACTTTTAATGGTTTTTAATGAATCCTCAAGCTGAGCTTAAGTTGATCTAATACGAGCTCGGGATGATGGGACCCTTAAGTCCGAGTTGGGTGAGAACAAGATCGCAAACCCTAAATGTATCGGCCCTTAAGCTCTTTTAGGTCGAGCTATTATGGACTCTAAGAGAAGGCTATTATTTCCCCTTTTGGCTTAGAATACTTAGTAACACGACTCGAGAACGCCCGACTGTCGCAACCAAATCACAAGCCTTCAATTACTTCGAATCTACTTCTAAAAGAACTGGTTAAACAGGCTTACCTTGATATAGGCAAAAAAGCTTCGACTATGTTAGCTCCTAAATACCAGCTTCGAGATACTCAGCCTCTGAGCCAAACCTCCCGAGGTGCTTGATCATCGCCATATAACGACTCGCAATGGAGGTTTCTTATTAAACCGTCGATGAGTCAGGCAAACACTTTCAAAAAATCCTTATCGAGGGAAAAATATAGCCTACATAAAAGGTCACATTGACCTAAGGCATAAGATCCATTATCGCCAGCCCAGATAAAAGGTCGCATCAACCTAAGGCATAAGAGCCATTGTCGCCAGCCCGCATAAAAGGTCGTATCCACCCAGCGCGTAAAAGCCACTGACGCCAGCCCACATAAAATGTTGTACCAACCTAGTGCGTAAGATCCTAAGGTCTAGCTTTAAATTTAAAAACTTGAGGGTCGATTGAGCTCGAGTCGAAACCCGATTTGGAGATGGAACCCAAAATAGTTAACTAAATCAGTCTAATTAGCCTCACGGCCATACCACGAATCTAAAGATTCCTCTCAACTCAAAGACCAGTTCATCTCGCTAAAATCAAGGCAAAAAGAAATACATGAGAAACAAAATCGCGAGGTCTCCTCTTTATACATACATGCAAAAAAATACAAGCTCCATTTACAACATACTTTGAAAGTACTATACAGAACCAGAAAAGGAAATCTACGTCTCCCTTTGGGACCATGGAACGACGGCCCCATCCTCGCTATCTTCGGCATCAGATAGAAGGAATTTAGCATCATATTCTTTCACCTTCACCTGCTTGATCTCTTCCGAGAGGTCAAAGCCCCTGGCATGAATTTCCTCGAGGGTTTCCATCCGATATCTACACCTCACGTACTCTTGAGTACTGCTCTAATGGGTGAGAGCCTTCCTCAGCTTAGCTAGAGCATCAATATCGCCCTTCAAATAGGCTTCCACTTTCTGGTCAGCCTTAGCACGGCTCATTACAGCCTCAGCCGGGCATTCACAACCTTGACCTTTGCCTTTAAAGGCTCGAACTCAAGCCTTGTGATCATATTCGCTCGGAATGAATCGTTTGCATGAGCATTCCAGATTTGCACCTCGAGGGAGAAGCCTTAGCCAAAGCACCCTCCTCCGTCGCAGCTTGGGTATCTATCTGAGCCTTCAACTCGTTAAACTCACGTTTGGCCCGATCAACTTCACCCCAAAGTCGTTCCAGCTCCTCTATTTTGCTCTCCAACTGAAATATCAAAGTATTAATCTCCGAAAATGGAGGAGAGAGCATGCATCAACACGAAATGCAAGAATACCTATCTTTCAAGATGGCTTTTAAAATTCCGACTTCAATTGACATCGCTCCGCAAGTATACCAGCTCACCATCCTTTTTCGCACTAAGGAACCTAAGGGATTTCTCCCTATCCAAAGTTTTACGCAACATGGCTTCACAACGAAGCAACTCAGACTTAAGCTTGTCGAAGGCCTGCGAAAGTAAACTCATTAAGAAAGGGAGGGTGCGGAACCAAAAGAAGCCTATACCGACTTCCAAAGCTTACGATAAATCTAAGCCACTGAGCCCCATCAAAGATCGAGCATACATCTGACGGCCTAGTTTTCCCCGAATTGACTTCGGTATGAAAAGAGGAAGGCACGAGATGACTCTCATTCCTCAAAGTACCTTCGACGGGAACATGGAATGTTCTTTCGGGAACAGAAGCCTCCAAAGCTGGAAGCTCAAATGACTCATCTCTTTTGAACTTCAAAGGAGGACTCGCCCCAACACGAGCCTCCTCACACATCAAATACTCCTTGCATTTATAATCGATCCTCAGCCTCGAGGCTGGCGTTCTCTCCTCCTCCCCAAGGGGACACTACCTCATCTCAGGAAAATCTCCAACACCTACGGCGGTAGAGTTAGTGCACTAAAAAGAAAAGTACCTTTTCTGAAGAAATGAGCCGCTGAACACCTACCATGATGATTTTCATCCCACTTCCCCTTGGATAGGTCTCACCATTTATGCTTCTCGTAACTCGAGCAAGCTTCTAGCTTACGAGACCATCTCGCTAGGTCAGGAATCTCGTCCCACAGCCAAGGAATCGCTAAAGAAAATGAAATGAAAAAATATTTTCACAGAGCTTGCCTCCACTATGGACAAAGCTACAAAAACACAAGTATATCACTTACGTGTAAGATTCCATTTCTAAGGAAATGGCAGAAACTCTCCAGGGACAACATCGACTGTCCGTGCTTGAAAAAACTATATAATCCACCCACGATCCTCATCCTCTTCGTTGTTACCGACGGGGGATCGGGTGGATCGACATCACCGAGTAATCAAGCCCTGATAATGCAGAGGTCGATATAACCTAATGAGATGGCTAAGGGTGAATTCGAGCCCGACCTTATACACAAAATACCTTATCCTCAACACTATCTTCCAAAGGGATGGATGAGCCTGCGCCAGGGTAACGAGATATCTTCTATAGAGTTCAAGCACGGCCCTATCGGGGCGACCCAACAAAAAAGGTACGTATGCACGCTCAAAAACCCCTCGACATGAGTCATGATGCTCTCCTCCTGGGAAGGTAGCTGCAGTACCACTCTTTCTCCCCATCCGCAGTCTTTTCTAATCATCTCGAGGTATTCCTCACTTATTGTGGAGATGAACCTTGATGCATTCTCCCGATGCCCTTGAATGTTAGGAGGTCTCTCCAACATAAAGTCTCTCCTTGAGACAAAGCACCTCGAGGCCCGCTCACTGGGTACCGGTGATATACCATCAACCGGACACAGAGCAAAGGCAGAACTCCCCTCTCCTTAGTGGGCGGATGTCGATGTAGCAACCATGGCTACAGTAAAATAGAAAAGAAGAGGATGAAGATTTTGGTGAAGGCTTTGAGTTAAAACGACGGGAGAACTAGCGCAAAAAAAACAAAAAGCTCTATGAGAGGGATGATTACCCAGAATAGCAGAATCTCCAGTTGAGAAATGAGTGAATGCATATATAGAGGCGAGCGACGACTATTCGCCTATTTAGAAGACCAATTAAGTCTGGCCATGACAGCACCATTTGTTGGCAAATGCGCCGGCGGGACCACCTCGGGGGCCCCACTACCAGATCGCATGAATGATGCTGACACGCGGTGTTTGGGAGGTATTTAAACTTGGAGGTTCCTTGCTATCATAAGCATCGGTCTTGAAGGAGTTATCGACTTAATTTTAAGATGGTACTTGATTTCGAGGGCCCCGACTACTCCAGGTATGGGCTCTAAAGGGCCAATATCAAAATTCAAAGGATAACTCCGCACGAATGCTGGAATGTAAAGAATGGAAAGACTCAAAGAACAAAAGATTCTATTTCATTGAAAAAAAAAATTACAAAGGGCGTCTTTACAAGATTTGCTTCCCCGAGAATGCATACACAAAAAGAAAAAAGAGAGAAGTAAAGGCGACATAGGCCTACTCTTCATCATCACTACCCTCCTAACCACCTACGAGACCTTCATCCAAAGAGATTAAGAGCGCATTTTCTTCCCCGGCCTCCTCGATCTCAGCCGAGAAATTGACGCCTTTAGCACTGGCTTCCTCTAAGGCTTACCTCCTTGCCTTTGCACTAGCATGAGCAACAGTACGAACCAGTTTTTTCTTAGCCTCGACTGATATATTTAGGGCTATTTGATTCGCAGTAGTGGCATCCTTCAGATAAGAAGCGACTTTTTCTTCGACCTCGGACTTGGCTGATAGCGAGCGATCTCTTTACGAGCATCTTGGAGGAGACCCTGGGTTGATGTCAACTCCAAAGTCACTACCTCATTTCGCTTCCTCAGCTCGAGGATCTCCACATTCTTCTACCCGATCTGCGAAGGAAAAGACAAGTCAGTAAAAATTGAATTATAAGAACGATGAATGGATTTACAACTAACAAAATACCTACTCAGCAAGATCAGCCTTCTCTCGGAGCGCTCCCTCCGAAGTTGCCCGAAGCTCGCTTAATTCTTTCTCCTTTTGGGCAGAGGAGGCCTCCAACTCCTGCAGTCACGAGGTGAGCTTACCAAGCTTCTTTTTCAAGGCATGAAAGCTCTTCTCAGAACCTAGAGAGGGCATGATCGTACATTTCCTTAGATAACGGCAAAACAGAAGAGTCAAAAAAATAAGGAAAGATGCTTGAGACTAAAAAAGGTGTACCTAGCTATCACCTGCCGCTGGAACCTCTCCGCTGCCTCGATGGCACTGGGAGCGTCGAGATCAAAATCCTCGATGGCATCGTCAATATCATCAAGGAAGTTTCCAAGCACACCTCCCCCTTGAGAGGACCCCCTACGTTGGCAATATTTGGGCCTTGAGCGTCCCTTAACTCCCCCTACGAGACTTGAGGGCCCAAATTAAGGCCACCCAGGGCATCGATGTTACCAAGGAGAAAATCCTACCCCTGAAAAGCTCCGGGCCCAAAACCTTTGAAACTACCAGCAACAGTTGTCACACCTCCTTTTTCACTACACCCTCAGAAGAGGGTATAATAAGGGAGTTTTTTCCAACTTAAAGTGACAATCGAAACGGGATTCATTTTATTAAAAATTTAGAGTCACCACTTGGGATAATTAATGGTGTCCCAAGTCACCAGTTTCAAATCCCGAATCGAGGAAAAGATTAACTCTGTATTACAGTCCGCAAATTAGAAATCCGGGTAAGGAATTCTGTTAACTCGGGAGAAGGTGTTAGGCATTCCCATATTCCATAGTTCTAGCACGGTCTCTTTGATCATACTTGACTTTTCAAAATTATTTAATTACTCATTTTAGAACCTGTGTGCATTTACCTTTTACCGTTTTTAAATTAAGAAAAATTAGCTTGAAACGGGTCACGCGTACGTGTACCCATTTGTTTGGTGCGTCAAAAATCATGTCACGTGAACGTGTCCACAATTAATAACGCTTAATTTGGGCCAAAGTTGCGCGAACGCATACTCCGGTTTTGTTTTAGAATCGTGATCATGTCACGCGAACGTGTCCACAACCGCGATAGTATAATAAACGGCCCTAAAGGTTTTTCTACAAATATTCCTCATTAATAACTAATTAAAGTGTTTGCAAGGGCTATAAATGATTAAATGGTGGATGGCACACCTCAACTAATCTAATCTTAAAACCCAATTAATTAACTAAAGAAAATTTGCAAGACTTCTACCTATTTAAATAAAATAACAATCCCATTAACTAATTGGTAAACATCGAACTAAAGAGGCATTTAACCAAAATCTAAATTCCGGTTACTTTACGCCTCGACCCAATGAGCCCAGTAGTTACGAAATAATGGCACTATAATGTTCTACCCTAAAATCCATCCAGGCCCCAGGCCCCAAAAGAAGAGCATTGGCAAGACATACACCAAATGGAAGCAAAGTGTAGGCAGTTCGAACCCAAATAAACATGAAAGGGCAAATCACTAAAATTGGAGACTCGTAACTCAAAACAACCGCACATAGCTTCAACCGATCAGGAATTGTACTGAGTCGTCCAAACCTTTATCAATTTACAATTAATTAATGATCAAACAGACTTTCAAGAAACATGAACTTCATTTTCTACTGAATGTGAAATCAAACAGTAACTTGGCATGGTAACCGTTCTTAACTCTAAACTTAGATCTCAATTAATATTCTAACATCAAACTCAAAATTTAAAGCTAACTTTTGGGAGATTTTTAGAAGACCAAACTAATACCAAAACTTCCATTTGAAACTCGATTACTGTGCAAGAGGGAGATCTCAGAATATATCATAAGGAACTGGACCTAAATCAAGTTTCAAGAAACATAGAGGCAAATCTTAAACATGATTACTAGGATACCAATGAGTCCAAATCTAACAGACTAATTCAACCATTTAAACACATTAATATCAGTCAATAGTTAAGTACAAATGAAACATACTACTGTAGGTCACTTTTACATAAATCATTTCAAAGAGGAGAACCTTATTAACATTATAATTCAAAGAACTAGTTACAGGACATGGAAACAGTAAGAAACTGGGGAAAATCAACTTTGGATACAGTTTTTATTTAACAGGATTTCAACTCGATTACATGCTCAAAAATCATCCCTCGGTCATGAGCCAAGAAAGTACCTGGAGATTGAAAAAAATAGGAGTTAAGGGTAAGATGCAGCAACAAACAGAGATCAACAGTAGGAAATAACCTAGTAAACCATTTTTTAAACCCAAAGACAATGCTTGACTAGTCTACCAGAACAGTTTCAAATGAATGTAACCCAGAAACTTACGAACCAGACCTTAAAACCAGATTCAATCCATTTTCTAAACCTTAAATAAACCAAAAAATGCTTCAGGATTAGAGAAACTGCAGGAAATCCAAAGAAAAAACCAATGGAACGGTGTTTTACTAGCAATTTTTTGCCGCACTCTATTTTTGGATTTTCTAGCTCTTAAGTTCTTCCTTGAGTTAGAAGAAACGGATGCCTTTATAGGAAAGGCACTAGGGCAACCTAAGAAGTCAGATTTTTGCACTTTGCACCTTTTCTAATTTTTATTTTAGCTCTAATACCCCTAGCTAATTATCAGAATATCAAAACAACCCCCAAACCCTGCTTCCTAGAAGCTTCCCTAGGCAATTATATACAGATTCCCTAAGACAATTGCCTAGACTACCCTTTATAACCCTTTTAAACTCTAAAAATTACCCTCCCATGCCAAATAGAGCCTGAATACAATTGACCCAAGCTAATGGGTTCAGATAAACCCAAATTAAATCATTCCGGGGCCTTTTAATTTTCAGGAAGCTTCTTTTGCCATCGAAAAGCCCACGTTTCACAAGCCAACCCAAAGAGTCTCAAAGACTCGTGAAATTTGGGTTCACAACAAAATAAAAATATTTTCAAACGAAAGTCCCAAGCCATTACAAATCAGGGACCAACTATTCAAGCATAAAAATGAAACAAAAAATGGAAAAGTAAAGGGCATAGACAGAGGAGGATGACATATAAGAAGAAATAAACATCAACGACCTAAGTGAAGGAAAATACCATTCTTGAAGACAAAGAATCAAACTCGTAAGCACTCTGCCCAGTCGCAGGCAATTTGACCGGATCTCGTCAAATCCGAGATCTCGACAATTGGAGATTCGCTACAGCCGTAAGGCGATTTCCGGCGGCGGCTGGTGGTGGTGGATGGTGGAAAGAGATGAGAGGTTTAAGTTTAATCAGTGGTTGTTTGGACATTTTCATGTGGTTGGGGTGGAGGCTCTGGATCGTTGGATGAGGCCAAATCAATGGCTCAGATGAAACGACAAAACGATGTCGTTTGGTCTCAGTGGGGGGGAAGACCAGGTCATGGGATTCGGGCCTGGGACAGGCGGGTGCAAAGGGGAGATGTTTGGGCTTGGTTAAATGAGCTGAAGACTGGCCCAAATCTCTTTCTCTTCATTTCCCATTCCTCCTTTCGAATTAATTCTTTTTAGTTCCTTTTCCTTCTCTTTTCTTTTTTTTTTTAAATTTTCTCAAATTAACAAAAATTTAATTTAATTCCTAGGACCTAATTAGCCTTAAAAATAACAATTAAACCTAAATTATAATTATCACAATTAATTAAAAACAAATTAAAAGAAAAGTCACTCAAAATAAAAATTAAAATTAAAAGGTGCAAATTAAACTATTTTTTGTGATTTTCTTTTTTATAAAATGACTAATTACTAATTAATTCTTAAAAATATCAAATTAAATACTAAATGCAAATGCACATATATTTTCGTATTTTTCATTAATTAAAATGCACAAAAAAATGCAAACAATTAACAGAAAATGCCACAAAAATCCATAAAATTGCAAGTAATGGGAAAATTATTTTATTTTGAATTTGTGGGAGTAATTCATATAGGGCAAAAATCACGTGCTCACAGTTGTCCCTCTTTGCTAAAAAACACGAAGAGTTTTCGTGCAAAGATAAAGTGAGCGGATACGAGCGATTTTTGCTCGTTTGAATACTCCGTGGGAAGCATTTTTGAAAGATTTTACCTCACCCTGCTTCCGAGGTTGCCTACATATCCTTGGCTAAAGAGGAATCATGTCAGTGTAGTCGGGGAGGTTTTGGTAGCTGGGACTACCATGAAACTGTGATTTCACTGTTGTTGCTGCTGCTTCTGCTTACTGAACCCCTGATTACACCATGGCAACATAAAAAGAAGCTAGACTAAACTATAATATATGAATTACAAGAAATCCTATCTATATTCTCAAACTTGATCTTGCATCTCTTTTTGCCATGTTGACTTGTATTCTCCCGGTGAAATCCCTTTGTTGCCGACTTGAATTGTAATATGAGATGTTTTCCCTTTCTCCAGGTGGACGCCTGCTTGTTGAACTCGAATTGTACTTTGAGATGCTTTCCCTTTTCTCCAGGTGGACGTCTGACTGCTGAACTTGAATTATATTCTCGTGCTCTCTAGGTGGGCTTTTGACTGCTGAATTTGAATTGTATTCACGTGCTCTCCAGGTGGGTGCCTGACTACTGAACTTGAATGTATTCCCGTACTCTCCAGGTGGGCACCTGACTGCTGAACTTCAACTGCTTCTCCCTGTTCTCCAAGTGGGTACCCGACTGCTGAACTTGAATGTATTCCCGTGCTCTCCAGGTGGGTGCCTAATTGCTGAACGTGAATGTAGGGGTTTGCATTTGATTTATCGATTCGATTTTGACTCTTATCGATAATTACTTATCGATTATCGATTTGTACATATTCTTATCGTTATCGTTTCAATAAGGTTTCGATTTATAAATTTTTGGGGCTTATCGATTCGGTTATTGATTACACCAATAAGAAAATTTGCGGGATTCCACGGAAAGTATATCGCTATAAACACGCCTAACTAATATGGACAAAAAGAAGCTAAAATAAGACGAACACCGTTTATAACATAAAAATTGTGTCAATAGACATATGCAACGGAACTAAAGTAAGGGATCAAATATATGCCACCAACATTCCAACGATATTAAAAAAAATAAAAATACATCATCACTGCTAATTCTATTTTTCATTAATTTGAACTTCATTCCCTTCAGCTTTAAATATGATCATTCCTTAAATGTGGTAGATGAAATAATTAGGGGTGTGCATTCAATTTATCGATTCGATTTTGACCCTTATCGATAATTACTTATCGATTATCGATTTGTACATATGCTTATTGTTATCGTTTCAATAAGGTTTCGATTTTTTCGATTTCATTTATCGATGAACCGATAACAAATAATCGATTCGATTTATCGATAAACCGATTCGAATGCACACCCCTACTTGAATGTATTCCCGTGCTCTCCAGGTGGGCGCCTGACTGTTGAACTTGAATGTATTCCCGTGCTCTCCAATGGGCGCCTGATTACTGAACTTGAATGTATTCTCGTGCTCTCCAGGTGGGCGCCTGACTGCTAAACTTGAATGTATTCCTGTGCTCTCTAGGTGGGCGCCTAATTGCTGAACTTGAATGTATTACCGTGCTCTCCAGGTGGGCGCCTGATTGCTGAAACTTGAAATGTATTCCCGTGATCTCCAGGTGGGTGCCTGATTGCTGAAACTTGAATTGTATTCCCTTGATCTCCAGGTGAGCGCCTGATTGCTGAAAATTGAATGTACTCCCTTGCTCTCTAGGTGGGTGCCTGATTGCTGAAACTTGAATTGTATTCCCTTGCTCTCCAGGTGGGCACCTGATTGTTGAAACTTGAATTGTATTCCCTTGCTCTCCAGGTGGGCGCCTGATTGTTGAACTTGAATTGTATTCCCTTGCTCTCTAGGTGGGCGCCTGATTGCTGAAACTTGAACTGTACTCCCTTGCTCTGTAGTTGGGCGCTTGATTGCTGAACTTGAAATGTATTCATGTGCTCTCCAGGTGGGCTCCTCACTGCTGAACTTGAATGTATTCCCGTGCTCTCCAGGTCGGTGCCTGACTGCTGAACTTGAATTGTATTCCCGTGCTCTCCAGCTGGGCTCCTGACTGTTGAAACTTGAATTGTATTCCCTTGCGCTCCAGGTGGGTGCCTGATTGCTGAAACTTGAATTGTATTCTCTTGCTCTCCAGGTGGGCGCCTGATTGCTGAAGCTCAAACTGTATTCCCTTGCTCTTTAGGTGGGCGCCTGATTGCTGAAACTTGAATTGTATTCTCGTGCTCTCCAGGTGGGCACCTGGTCGCTGAAACTTGAATTGTATTCCCTTGCTCTCCAGGTGGGAACCTGATTGCTGAAACTTGAATTGTATTCCATTGGTCTCCAGGTGGGCTCTTCATTGCTACGACTTTGAATTGTATTCTCTTGTTCTTCAGGTGGGTTCCTGATTGCTGAGACTTTGAATTGTATTCCCTTGTTCTCCAGGTGGGCTCCTGATTACTGAAACTTGAATTGCTTCTCCCTATTCTCCAGGTGGGCTCCTGATTTCAACAAAATAGACAAAACAAAGAAAATTTTCTGCCCCAGTTTGGTAGTTGGGCACATATATGAGTTTACCAAATATCAAAGAACTTGAAAGCTGAAACTTGAATTGCACTCCCTCGCTCTCTAGGTGGGCGCCTGATTACTGAGACTTTGAATTGTATTCTCTTGTTCTCCGGGTGGGCTCCTGATTGCTGAGACTTTGAATTGTATTCCCTCGTTCTCCAAGTGGGCTCCTGATTGCTGATACTTTGAATTGTATTCCCTTGTTCTCCAGGTGGGCTCCTGATTGCTGAAACTTGAATTGCTTCTCCCTGTTCTCTAGGTGGGATCCCAATTTCAACAAAATAGCCAAAACAAAGAAAATTTTCTGCCCCAGTTTGATAGCTGGGCACAGATATGAGTTTACCAAATATCAAAGAACTTGAAAGCTGATACTTTGAATTGTATTCCCTTATTCTCCAAGTGGGCTCCTGATTGCTGAGACTTTGAATTGTATTTCTTTGTTCTCCAGGTGGGCTCCTGATTGCTGAAACTTGAATTGCTTCTCCATGTTCTCCAAGTGGGCTCCTGATTTTATCAAAATAGACAAAACAACGAAAATTTTTTGCCCCAGCTTGGTAGATGGGCACAAATATGAGTGTGAAACTGAATCATGTTACCAAATATCAATAAGAATTTGAAAGCTAAACCCCAATGACAGTTTTAAAGCTAAACTATATCTTCTAAAGGTATAACTGCCACCAAATCTTGTTATCTAATGAAAATCTTTAAAGCTAAGTCTCATTATTCAGGATGGTCCTGAAAACTCCTATTTGAATACTATCTTAGGCATGTAAGCTTTGGAACCAACTTATATTCTTTTTGGGGTGCATTTATGCTACATTATGCTAATCATGATTGTTTTGAATTTTAAACTAGGTCCTATTTTCCAGGAGGGTCCTGAGAGTTTACGGTCAAACCTGTTTGGTGCTTGCCTTTCCTTATGGAGGGTTTCTCCGAAACACCAAAACTTTGTACCCCTGTTTCAATCAAAGAAAAATCTTGTCAGTCTAAAATGTGGTGGTTAGTTGATGGCATTCTTGCTGAAGGTCTCTCCGCTGTCGTGCTTTGTTTTGACCTGCTTCCCTAAATTGGCCCTGGACCGCTTGACTTTTCGACTGACTTTCAAACCCCATGACCTTGGATGACCCGAGTGTTCTATACACAAACCGTTGTTTTACATATCTGACCCATTTATCTGAACCTTTGGATCTCCCATGAAATTACCAAATCATTCCACCGATGAAACTTCTGGTGACTCATTATATCCCACTTTACATCATGCTATCTTTGGTATGTTTTGGCCACACTGTGCTTTGTAATTTTGAAAGTTGGTAGTGAGCTTTGAAATCCTTTCTTATTTGCTTTGAACAAGACTGACATTGATACACCTTAGAGAAACAAACCCTAAAAGAAATGAAATGCAATGACCTTAAGAGTTAAGGATAAAGGAAATCCAAAACCAAACGACTTGCTAAAAAGGAAAAGGAAATGAGACTTATCTGAGTGGAACAGCTGGCACCAATGATCATGACATGCATTTCGGATTAATCAGCCTACTCTGTCAAACCAATCGACTTTCAGTTGCCATACTTTGTTGCCCCGGAACTCCATAACCTGATTTCTTCACCCAAACCTTGACCTTGTTCATCCCGCAGTGTCTCGAGAGGTTTTCACCAACAGACCTATCTCATTTGTTCATCTCTCAACTCATTTTTTCCTCAAGGTGCCCGAGAAGGTTTTCACCAATAAGACTCTCTCATTTTGATTTCTCTCAGCTCTCGTCACCTTATGGTGCCCGTGAGGGTTTTCACCAATAAGACTCTCATTTTTATTATTTTTTCCTGCTTGGACCGGAGTGTTGCCCCTAACATGAACCACCTCTACTTTCTCGACTTGGCATCTCTCGAAGACTGACCAGAAGGTCTTTCTATGGATCGTAATGTGGTCTTTTGGATACTGTTAGAAAAAAAGTGTATAAAGGCTCAAAACAATTCAACATGGGTTCAAAATTACGACTTTCGGAATCAGATTTCTTACAACAACCACAATTCCTGCCCCAATTTCTTTACTTGGGGACTTTTGGATTTTTCTTTTGATGGGACTAAACCGTGAGGCTCCCTACGTATCCTTAAAAGGAATCAGGTCGAACGTAGTTCATGTCATAGGAATTGCTATGTTGTTGTGATTCTCTTATTTCTATTTCTCTTTTTTTTCTTTTTCCTTTCTTCCTTCTTTCTCTTTTTGTTGTTTTGTTGTTCTCATTTTCTCTTCTTTTTTTCTTTCTCTTTTTTTTCTTTTCTTTTCTACTTTTTTTTAATTTTTACTTTTCTTTTCTCTCTTTTCCTTTACTTATCATTTACGCTTGCGTTTCTGATCTTTGCTACTGATTCCAAAAAGCGTGTATGAAAGGAAATAGATAAGGCTCAACGAGGTAACGAAGGATAAAGTGTTTAGATAGCAGAATAAAATGCCGTCCTTATTCCAATCTTCAAAACATGCCAAGTACAAACAAACAGAATCTATCCAAAGAAATAATATTTTTTGACCGCATCAGAATTGATAGCCACTTCTACACATTTGCCTTATATATCTGTTAAATACAAAGAACCATTGGACAACACTTTCACTCTCATTACCACGAGCGGCCCCTGTCAGTTTGGGGAAACTTGCCTTTAGCTTCAACCCAATACGGGATAATGTATTTCAATACCAAATGATCCACTTCAAATTCCGGGGGTGCTCCTTCTCTTGCCATTCTCTTTCTATACAACTGGCCATGACATACTACCGACAATCTTTTCTTATCAATCAGACTTAATTGCTCCAATCGGGTTTTGACCCATTCATCATCATCAATCTGTGCTTCATCATTACACTTTATTTTGGATTCTCGAAATTAAATTGGCTTTTAGAACTTGGCCGAAGAATCCTCATGCATGTCATGTCATTGAAACCAGCATAAAAAGAATTGTACAAAATAGAAAACAAAAATAAAAACTATCAGGAGTGATGGAAAAGGGAAATTGCATTTCATTGAAAACAAAGGATAACAGGGTTTGTTCATCAAACAAGCAAAAAGTAAAAATCTAGGTCACAACCCTGAAATGACCCAAATAGAAAGGAAAATAAAGCAAACTACTGAAACTCCCTCCGAGCAGGGAAAGGAGTAGCTTCCCAATTTCTAAGCTGAACATTCGGCCTGACAAAATGCACCTCTTCATCACTAGAACCTTCCCAAATTCCTACCATGTTCACTTCATCAAATAGACTTTGGACCCTCTCAAATCAACTCCTCATCAAAGATAACCACAGGCTTGGGAACTGCTGACACCAGACGCTTCACTGCCCCTGACTTGACAAAAGTCCTGAAGAGGTGTGGGATAGTCCTAGAAAGCGGCCATGCTTTCTTTTCCAACTTCGTACCCTTCCTCACATCATCACATGTAGGCTTGAACTCCAAACCAAATGTACCCTGATTTTTACGTAGAGATATTGGTTGCACAATACCTTGCAAAGATGCGCCCAGACCTTTACCCGGCACAAAACCATACTTCAACATCTCATTAGCTACCATGCAGATTGAAGGTGATAGCCTCGACCTAGGAATGCATTTTCCTTCTGAAATCTTTTTGACAAACATCGTTTTGGAAGTTTGATAAGATTAAGGTCCTTTATCATCTCCGGCCTCAATAAATGGAACGGATGAATCTTCATAAAGGGATAAATCCTTTTCACCACGCATAACTATCTCTTGTTTGTCCCACTCAAATTTTACCATTTGATGTAGCAATGATGGCACTACCTTAGCCGCATGTATCCAAGGCCTACCCAATAACAAATTATACGAGGCAACCACATCTAGCACTTGAAATTCCATACTGAAACCAACTGGCCCTATCACCAATTCAAGCGGTATATCTCCAGCAGAACCTTTTCCTTTCCTATCAAAACCTCGAACACATACACTGTTCATGTGGATTGTTTTGGTGCCGATCTTCAACTTTTGCAAAGTGGACAGAGGAAAAATATTTGCTCTGTATCCATTATCAACCAACACCCTGGTGACAAAATAGTTTTCGCATTTCACCGTGATACAAAGAGCTCGATTGTGTTCCATACCCTCTATAGGAATCTCATTGTCTGCAAAAGTGGTACTGGTTGCTTCGAAGATCCTGCTAGCAATCTTTTCTAATTGATTTACTGTGATCTTATCATGAATATGTGCCTCTTTCAGAAAGATAACAGAGAAATATTAGCTGGAGTTTTCCTTAATTGTTCAACAATGGAATAGTCTTGCACTTTCATCTTTCTCAAGAACTCTTCGGCCTCTTCCTCGATAACCGGTTCCTTCACTGCCATTTGGCTATTCTTGAAGAGCTTGGCCTTCCTTAATTCTTTGGAGGTAAGATATCCTCCAAAATGACCCGGTCCTCCGATCTCGACAAATTCTTCCTCCACTTCTTTTCCTTTGTGTGTCATTATTGCTCGTTTGTAGTTCCACGAAACATCCTTTGTCTCAACTGTTGGCAATTGAGTCGTTGATTTAATAGCAACAGGGGTAATGGGAGACCCTTTCACAACTACAACAGCCTTGCTTGGCATCCCTAGTACCACCAACTTTGGCTTTTTCCGACTTGCTTCGACACCATTCGAAGACCCTTTTGCAAATATCACACATTTTCTAGATAATTCATCTTGCTCTACAATCTTAGTGGGTTTTTCAATTTCAATGGGAGGCCCGAAATGAGGAGTGCAACAGTATGGATCCGAGGTCTTGAAAGTTGGTTTTGTACCATAGCATTGGGCATCAGGGACTTTGAACAAGGTTTCCTTAGAAGCTAGAGGGTTGTTAGCATGGGGAGGAGCTGCAAAAACGGGAGTAGTTAATGACACGCTTGCATTGGCGGGTGGAGCATGAAAAGGCTGGGGCAAAGTGCCAGGGTAGTTGTGGCAAGGGGTAAAACCTGGGGCATGTTGTGAGAAGAGACCAGCAGCATTGGGAATCTGGGATTGTGATGGTAGTGGGATGGAAGCAATATTTTCAATATAGTTGGTGGGGAATGAAGGTAGAGGGTGCCCATTAATCCAAGCTTGGTACATCTCCGTTATCTGGAGTTTCAACCTTTAGGCCTCTTCTTTCAACTCAAATTCCGATTCGACAACACCTATGTACTATCCCTTACTAGTCATGGTTGTCTTGCTGTTTGACCTAGCGTGCAAGGATGACTCGCCCAAATGCCACAAACTAACCACCTTCCTGTTACTTGATGACAACAACAAACTTGTTAGTGATTAGAGCTTAACAGACAAGGAACCGCACATTTGGGGTATGAAAGCACCTAAGCAGTTAACCGTTTCTATTATGCATTTGATCGGTTGCTTGCGTCATCCCGTCTTTCCTTATTTCCATTTGCAACTTCCTTTTTCTCTTTTTCCTTCTTCTTTTTTTTCTTTTCATTATTTCCTTTGCCCTCTCTTTATTTTTATTCTCTCATTTCTCTCTCTTATTTTGCCATTGTTTCCTCCTCACAGTTTCTTATTTTCTTTCTTTTTCTTTTCTTTTTGCTCTTATTTTCCTCTCTTTTTCCTTTCCTCTATTTTTTATCACTCTTTTTTTCTTTCTTTTGGTTATGGTCAAATCCTATGGAGATTGCCTACGTATCATGACCCCGCATGAATCAGACCGAGCGTAGTTCTGGGGGATAAAAATAAATAATAAAATATTTTGGGATTTTTAAATTTTTCATAAAAATAAAATGTTTTGATTACAACGACTCATACTACCGATTTTGTTACCATAAAACCAACAGACTCAAAAAGGAAACTAACAAGAGCAAAATCAAGACTCATTTTGACTTAAAAAGTTATCACTATTTTTTCAAAATTTTCATAAAAATATTCAGCTTTGCTAATACGGCCTTTCAGCACCTCGAGGAAGAAGATTTTAAGATTGTGTTCGCTAACCGGCCAAAACCTTGAAAAATGACCAAAGGCGGTTGTTCTTGCAAAAATAGCCTTCCGGCGCCCTTTTGGGGATATTCGGCTATTTTGACAAGAATGGCATCACCTTACTTATTTACAATAAAAATAAGATTTTTGTTCTTTTTGGGCTATTTTTTAAAAAGGAAGTTGGACCCGATGGGGGTTGCCTGCGTATCCCACACCCTGTGAGAATCAAACTAGCGTAGTTCGTTCAGCTTTGACTCTTTTTTATTACTTTTTTTTGAAAAATTTTGGCAGAGTTTTGAGATATTTTCAAATATTGGGGTTTTCTCTAGAACCGAGCTTTATTTCTTCCTTACATCACTCTTAGTTTTTCTTTTTTGCTTTATTTTCCCTAGCCGCTCAGCATGCAAGCCGAAACAAATAAATGCTCACTTAACACATAGAATGCATCAGGATGGTCTGTTATTTTGGGTGCACCTGTCCTAGACGGACCCAACCCCTGTATTGAGTCCCCTAAGTCAAATGCACATGATGCAAACAAACGTTCCTACTAGGGATCCGGCATGGAGCTGTGTTTTTCTAGGTTTAAATCCTGGGGTTTTGGTCTGGACTTGGGGTACCCGAGCGGACAACTGGGGCCGAGGAGGGGGCGATGCACCGGGAGCACTAAAGTCTGCCCGGCCGTATCGCTTGCCCAGCCTCGCTCTATTTGGTACAACTTTTACAGAAAAAGCGGGCTACATGAACGTATGCAACATTTTCAGAAGACTCAGAGGGGTGGCATAAAAAGATAATTATATACAATTCAATAACATTAAAGCGGTAAACAGATAGCATTTAGCATAGAGGTTCACAAAATACAGTAATATGAACAATAAATAAAGCCAAGTAAAAATCAGAAAACAAGCTCGAATTCTTGAACCCTGAACTAGAGATTCTGGGTTCTTGTCCCCAGCAGAGTCGCCAGAGCTGTCACACCTCCTTTTTCATTACATCGCCGGAAGAGGGTATAATAAGGGAGTTTTTTCCAACTTAAAGTGACAATCGAAACGGGATTCATTTTATTAAAAATTCAGAGTCGCCACTTGGGATAATTAATGGTGTCCCAAGTTATCGGTTTCAAATCCCGAATCGAAGAAAAGATTAACTCTGTATTACAGTCTGCGAACCAAAAATTCGGGTAAGGAATTCTGTCAACTCGGGAGAAGGTGTTAGGCATTCACAGGTTCCGTGGTTCTAGCACGGTCGCTTTGATCATACTTGGCTTTTCAAAATTGTTTAATTACTCATTTTAGAACCTGTGTGCATTTACCTTTTAAGGTTTTTAAATTAAGAAAAATTATCTTGAAACGGGTCATGCATACGTGTACCCATTTGTTTGGCGCATCAAAAATCATGTCACGTGAACGTGTCCACAATTAATAACGCTTAATTTGGGCCGAAGTTGCGCGAAGGCATACTCCGATTTTGTTTTAGAATCACGAACGTGTCCACAACCGCGATAATATATTAAACGGCCCTAAAGGGTTTTCTACGAATATTCCTCATTAATAACTAATTAAAGTGTTTGCAAGGGCTACAAATGATTAAATGGTGGATGGCACACCCCAACTAATCTATTCTTAAAACCCAATTAATTAACTAAAGAAAATTTGCAAGACTTCTACCTATTTAAATAAAATCTCAATCCCATTAACTAATTGGTAAACATCAAACTAAAGAGGCATTTAACCAAAATCCACATTCCGGTTACTTTAGACCTGAGCCCAATGAGCCCAGTAGTTACGAAACAATTTGCATTATAATGTTCTACCTTAAAATACGTCCAGGCCCCATAAGAAGAGCATTGGCGAGACATACACCAAATGGAAGCAAAGGGTAGGCAGTTCGAACCCAAATAAACACAAAAGGGCAAATCACTAAAAACGGAGACTCGTAACTCAAAACAACCGCACATAGCTTCAACCGATAATTGTACTGAGTCGCCCAAACCTTTATCAATTTACAATCAATTACTGATCAAACAGACTTTTAAGAAACATGAACTTCATTTTCTACTGAATGTAAAATCAAACAATAACTTGGCATGGTAACAATTCTTAACTCTAACCTTAGATCTCAATTAATATTCTAACATCAAACTCAAAATTTAAAACTAACTTATGGGAGATTTTCAGAAGACCAAACTTATACCAAAACTTCCATTTGAAACTCGATTACTCTGGAAGAGGGAGATCTCAGAATATATCACATGGAAAAGGACCTAAATCAAGTTTCAAGCAACATAGAGGCAAATCTTAAACATGATTACTAGGATACCAATGAGTCCAAATCTAACAGACTAATTCAACTTTTTAAACACATTTTCAACCATTTAAACACATTAATCTCAGTCCATAGTTAAGTACAAATCCAAAATACTACTGCAGGTCACTTTTACATACATCATTTCAAAGAGAAGAGAACCTTATTAACATTATAATTCAAAGAACGAGTTACAGGACATGGAAATAGTAAAAAATAGGGAAAAATCAGCTTTGAATATAGTTTTTATTTAACAGTATTTCAACTCGATTACATGCTCAAAAATCATCCCTCAGTCATGAGCTAAGAAAGTACCTGGATATTGAAAGAAACAGGAGTTAAGGGTTAACATCAACAACAAACATAGATCAACAGCAGGAAATAACCCAGTGAACCATTTTTTAAACCCAAAAGCAATGCTCAACCAGTCTACCAGAACAGTTTCAAATAAATGTAACCCAGAAACTTCAGAATCGGACCTTAAAACCAGATTCAATCCATTTTCTAAACCTTAAATGAACCAGAAAATGCTTCAGGATTAGAGAAACTGCAGGAAATCCAAAGAAAAAACAAATGGAACGGTGTTTTACTAGCAATTTTCAGCCGCCCTCTATTTTTGGATTTTCTAGCTCTTAAGTTCTGCCTTGAGTTAGAAGAAATGGATGTCTTTATAGGCAAGTCACTAGGGCAACCTCAGAATTCAGATTTTTGCACTTTGCACCTTTTCTAATTTTTATTTTAGCTCTAATACCCCTAGCTAATTATCAGAATTTCAAAACAACCCCCAACCCTGCTTCCTAGAAGCTTCCCTAGGCGTATACAGATTCCCTAAGCCAATTACCTAGAATACCCTTTTGGAACCCTTTTAAACTCTGAAAATTACCCTCCCATGCCAAACAGAACCTGAATACAATTGACCCAAGCTAATGGGTTCAGATAAACACAACTTAAAGCCTTCCTGGGCCTTTTAATTTTTAGGAAGCTTATTTTGCCATTGAAAAGCCCACGTTTCACAAGCCAACCCACAGAGTCTCAAAGACTCGTGAAATTTGGGTTCAAACCAAAATGAAAATATTTTCAAACTAAGAATCCCAAGCCATTACAAATCTGGGACCAACCATGTAAGAATAAAAATAAAACAAAAAATGGTAAAGTAAAGGGCATAGACAGACGAGGATGATGTATAAGAAGAAATGAACATCAACGACCTAAGTGAAGGAAAATACCATTCCTGAAGATGAAGAATCAAACTCGAAAGCACTCTGCCCAGTCGCAGGCAATTTGACCGAATCTCGACAAATCCGAGATGAGTCGAAACTCAAATTAATCAACGGCTCTTGACAAAGCCATTAACTAATGTTAATTTCAACTCACTGCATGCAAAATCAACGAAAAGAATTGAAGAAGCGAAAGCTTGGCGACTCCGGCTTTTTTTTTAGATTGGAAATTTGAGGGATTCCATTGGGTGTTTTGGGAAACGGGGGCAAGGACATGATTTAACAATGTCTGGTGGTTGCCTGGTATGAATTTGGGACAGTTTGGAGATTCGCCGTCGCCGTAGGGCAATTTCCGGCGCCGGCTGGTGGTGGTGGATGGTGGTAAGAGATGAGAGGTTTAAGGTTAATCAGTGGTTGTTTGGACATTTTTATGTGGTTGGTGTGGAGGCTCTGGATCGTTGGATGAGGCCAAATCAATGGCTCAGATGAAACGACGAAACGATGTCGTTTGGTCTCAGTGGGGGGAAGACCGGGTCAAGGGATTTGGGCCTGGGACAGGCAGGTGCAAAGGGGAGATGTTTGGGCTTGGTTAAATGAGTTGAAGACTGGCCCAAATCTCTTTCTCTTCATTTCCCATTCCTCCTTTCCAATTAATTCTTTTTAGTTCCTTTTCCATCTCTTTTCTTTTTTCTCTTTTTTTTTATTTTCTCAAATTAACAAAAATCTAATTTAATTCCTAGGACCTAATTAGACTAAAAAAATACCAATTAAACCTAAATGGTAATTATCACAATTAATTAAAAATAAATTAAAATAAAATCCACTCAAAATAAAAGTTAAAATTAAAAAATGCAAATTAAATTATTTTTTGTGATTTTCTTTTTTATTAAATAACTAATTACTAATTAATTCTTAAAAATATCAAATTAAATTCTAAATGCAAATGCATATATATTTTCATATTTTTTATTAATTAAAATGCACAAGCAAAATGCAAACAATTAACAGAAAATGCCACAAAAATCAACAAAATTGCAGGTAATGGGAAAATTATTTTGTTTTGAATTTGTGGGAGTAATTTATATAGGGAAAAAATTACGTGCTCAGTCTCCTTGGCGGGGGCTCGCCACGACCAAATGGGGGCTCAAGGGTTACACCTGCGCCCTCTTCGAGGCCCTTTGAGGCATGGGCTCGAGCCGATTCAGTTGTCCCAGACTCAGCGCCCTTCAGCACAGACACTTGGGGGGTTTCCATGCCCGACTTTCTCCTTCGTGCCGAAGGAGGAGCATCTCCATCATCGCCCTCGTCATAGGAGCCTACTCCAGAAGCTGAAGACGAGACCTCAGTTTCGGCTCGAGATCTACTGGACTTGGCTTTCTTTGCCATAGGGGACTCGGCGGACAAAACTTTCTTCCTCTTCTTACCTTTGTCAGGATCCGGATCCTCCTCTTCACCATCAGGAGGCAGTCTCATCTTCACACCTTCGCCAAGGCCTGCACAAACATAGTGGTCGAAATTTATTAGTACAAAGGATATGGGGAAGAGATGCAAAAACATAATGAGAGCGGCAAGAAGGATTTTACCATGATTCTTGGCCACCCACCGCATTTTGGCCAGGTCGGGCAAAGACCGCCCGAGATACGGGAACGAAGCATCCAATCGCTTGATTCATCTCGGTAGATCCTGGACCACTTCGGGCGGTAGCTGCAAAAACCAAGGGGAGATCATTTTTCGAAAGAAAGGTAAGAAGACCACAAAGCATGATTTGAAGGAAAAATACTTACGCTGTGTATTCCATTTCTTCGGGAATGGTATCTTCCCGGCCGGGATGATGTCCGAGGTCCTCGCTCGGAAGAACATGCTCATCCACCCTCAATCTTTCTCCTCATCAATGCTCGAGAAAAATGACTTCTTGGACCGAGAGCGAAGCCTAATCAAACCTCGATAAAATCGAGGACTATACAATCTTATCAAATGATCGAGGGTAAAAGTCGCACCCTCGACCTCGTTGGAAAAATGTGGAGCATGTAGACTATCCTCCAGAAATATGGATAGATTTGACCAAGCGTCACTTGGTACTTATCGTAGAAATCGAGAATAACCGGATCTATCTCCGGGGAAGAAGGGTTCGAAGAATCAACCGAACCCAAAGTAAACGGGTAAGTATACCCGCTTTGTGATCCGTTATGCTTTCGTTAGAGCGGGGGATCTCAACTAGCACTGTCTTTCCCGATCGGCAGTCTTCCTTCACTTTCCTTATATCGGTTATAATGCTAATATACCGGGACACGTGTTCGCATCGGCCTGGTATAGATGAAGGTCTGTCGACGAAAAAATCCTTCGTCGTGTCGAACTTGATGGGAGTACATTGTTCGATTGTGGGTATCACTTTGGGTTTTCCTTTGGATGCCCGGGATGAAGAGGCAGCCTCATCCTTCTAGGAATTGTCTTGGAAGTTCTAGCCATGATGATAGTAAAGCTTTTCTGAGAAAGTAGGCAAAGGATCGAGAACGGAAGAAAAATAATATGAAGGGGGATGGATTTGGCTTTGCAAATTTGAAGATATTGTGAAAGTATGAATTACCAATAAGGGTGGGCATCGGTCAGTTCGATTCGGTTATGAATATTATCGGTTTAGCATATCGGTTATCGGTTTACAAATATGATAAACCGATAACAAACCTGATAAGATATTAATTATCGGTTAATCGATTATCGATCATTATCGGTTCGGCTATCGGTTTACCCGATAAGATACCTCAATCTAGAGTTAAGAAAAAAAGAGAAGACAATTCACTCGAGTTAAGCAAAAAAGAGAAGAATTCACATATAGTATACTACCTAATTCTACATTCTAGCCACAACTAATATTTGAAGTATGTTTCATTTTGACAAATTCATGACCTGTGCAATCTCAAAAATTGATACTACAACTCCACAAGCATTCCATCTCCATTTCACTGGAAATATTAGTTAACAGGAACATAAATTACAATTTTTTGGGTTCCTACCAAACAATAATCAAGAGACCAATCATTTTCCAGAGTCCAATGGTAGCAAGAGCAATAAGAGTACTAGTAATTCAAAAGTTGTCCAAACACAACTGAAATAGTGTTAATTCTTCAACAATCCAAATACATTAATAACAATACAAAGTAGTAGCAATTTCACCTTAAAATTAAAAAGTAGAAACATAGTACTAAACATGAGCACAAAATAAAGAATTGAAAACAATCAAAAATCCTATATTTTTATTATCGAACTCTACTGTAAAACTCAAAAGAAAGGAACGAAAATTGTTCTTAACAAAGAAGTAATTTTGGAATAAAAATTTACGCTAAGATTCTAAGAATGTGGTTGTACATTTAAATTTGAAGAAGACCTGTTCAAAAATTGAATCAGACTCTTCAACATTGAAACTTCAATCTTGAATGCGGCTGGGAAAATTAGGAGAAAAAGAGAAAATGAAGCCCTAGAAATTAGGTAAAATCCTAATTTTATTAAATCTTATTGGGTTATCGGTTAACCCATTAAGAAATTGGGCAACCCGTAGCCCGAACCGATAATCTAATAGTAAAAAATACAAAGCCGTTACCGAACCATTAACCCGATTATCCGATATCGATACCCCAATAAGCTTTTATCGGTTCGGGCTATCGGTTAAACCCGATATATGCTCATCCCTAATTACCAAACGACTGAGGCATTTATAGGAGCCATGTGGCCATATCGATAGTCGTGTTGACGGCGACCCTTATGCGATTTTTAGTATGGCATTTAATGCTCAGACGGGCTGACGTCATAGCGGTGATGCTTACCAGGTAGGATCTCAAAATCATTTCCTATCACTTTGTTCTAGGAAACGCGGGGACTATCTGTATATGGTAGAAATTGACGGCTCGATTTCATGAGCATCAAGGCATGTCGAGGGTTATCAGTAATCAACCCCGAGAATTCTCAATGGCGACTCCGAGATAGTATAAGCGATGACCGGCCCCGAGGCAGAGTGAATTAGCGATCTCGGCGGATCAAGGTGGAGTTCCCAAGGTGCGTACATATAGCTTGCCAAGTCTAGTGGGCTAGTCAGAAAAACGAATCAAGGCATTAAATGGTTGTACCAGCCCCATATTTTCGTAATTAATGCATTTATACTATGTTAGAATTCCCCCTCTCCTATAAAAAGGGGATCCTTGTCATTTTGTAGAGGTTGGTCGCTCTATACTAAGAAACGCACGAACATTCTCTCTGCTCTCTAACATATTCTCTTGAGTTCGTTACTTCATTTATTGCTTATATTTATTGTGTTCTATCTATTGTTCTTCATTTATTGCTTATTATTGGTCATAAAGAGCCGTCATTGATTTTATTATAACTGTTAGTCGTCCATCGATTACCCCGATTGCTCCCAGCCGAGCTTCAGACTCGACCCTGAGGTCCTCGAATAAGCTAGTTCGAGGCTCCGACTATTAATCATTCGGTTTGGTTATCACCTTGCTCTCAAGCTCTAATCTCGTTTTTAAGTCTTTTACATAGCATCAACTGCTTAACAACTAGTATAAAAATAGATCACGCTCACAAAATTAGATTTAACTGTTATTCTTCTAAATACTTCCAGAAAAAAATAAAAGGTAAGTAGTACTTTATTGCCTCAAAAGAGCTCTGATAAAATATATGGCTTTTGCAGAAAATGTTGCAAAGAAGAAATGAATCAAAAAGTTGATTTCATCGCTATCAGCCATACTCCTTTAATTATCATCCATAAAAAAGTATTTTATTTTGTTGTTTTTTCCTTAAAATTGTACTTCTATATTTATGAACCTGATAATCCTTTCTAATGGTTCAAAGTTTTTGGAAATTGTTTCTTTCTCTCTTTTGGTCACTAAAAAAAGGTTTTTTTTTTCGTCTTTTCAAATATGTTGTTATAGTGCTCAGAATTTTGTCGAATTATTTTTGGTTTTTAGCTGATTTGAGGCAGATTATAAGACAAGAGATGGAGAATAATAGGAGTTGCAATGACAAGCAGAGAATTCGGTTCATGATTAGTGAAGGATTGGCAAGAGTGAAACGTTTGGATGAGACGCTTGATATGCAAGGACGCTGATTTGACTATCATGTGTATCGTATTGCCTACATCTTGCAATACGATATGTTGCAATACGATACGTTGAAAGGATGTTGCACTGCTGTAAACTAAGAAATTATATCAGGGAACACGAGAGATCAAGAACTTATTCAGATTAATAAGAGACATGCCGCAAGTACCAGTGGTAGAGGCAGGATTTCCATTAAGGGAGTTTAAAAAAGAAAAAAATTAGAAAAAGATATAGCTAATGAAAATTGAATCAATGACCTTACAAATATTTTGAACTTCCTTAACCATTAAGCCAAGCTTTTGGGCTGTGCCAAGAAGATTCAAAATATTATATATAGAGGTAAAAAATAAATTTTATCTTATATACAATGTAATTTTTCGACAAAGGGGGTTCGGGTGAGCCCCATTCTGCACCTAAATCCGCCTGGCTGCAACATTGGAGGTTCATGCGCTTTAGCTACCCCTGCAGATTGCCCAATTAACTTAAATGTAATGTTCCTCTTGTAAGTTGTGGACATATGATTTTGAATGCTATTTTTTACTATTGGAGAACCAAAACTGAAATTTTCATTGATAAGATGTACTGCTCCGACAGCTAGTAGAACTAAAAGACAATTCTAAAATATGTAGCTCTCAAGCAAGGTATGGAGCTGCTTTTCTTGTGTCCAAAGTTTTTATGGAGGAATGAGGTTACTCAATTATCATATTTATTTATTTCAACTTCCAAATGTTGATGCATGAATCGCCGTTTGGAAAACTTTGTTGTGTAGAATTATTTGGAGATAAAATGAGGATATTGTTATAAAATATAATTATTGTGGATGTCCATAACCACCAAATGAGCCATACCCACTACTCTTCTCCATTGTCTCCATAACTGCCACTACTCTAATATTTGTAGAGTTATGGTTGTTATTCCCATACCTCCCCCATGATCTTCCACCATGATCTCAAATGCTTAATGTCATATTTATGGAATTCTTTTGGTATACCTCTATGTAGTATTATAAATAGAGGATGAGCATGTAACACACTTGGAATGCTTGAAAGAAATAAGAAGCTCTTATCTCTTGTCTTCTACATTCTTGTCTATTTTCTTGTTTTATATTATTACTTTAAGCTAAGTTTTTAACACGTTATCAACACGATTTCTAACCAACTTAGGATATGTTCCTCAATTGAGGGATGTTCACAAAGAATAAAGCATGGTTAGGTCTTGATAAGTCTTTCCACGAAGGCTTAATAGTATTAAACAATTAGTAATGCCAACACGGTACAAATGTTCTGCGGTAAGAGTTAGGTATGTAACCAATTTATTTTACTTTGATTTGGAAAATGGAAATGATTTTGTAATGAACCAAATGTATGACTTATCTCTTTACTGGTTTTACTAAAATTGGCTTTGGCTATAAGTATTTTATATGTGATTAATTTAAAATTGATATACCCACATTTGAATTTTACTGATTTTTACACTAGTTGGCTTGAACAAGTGTGTACTCATTCATTATTTGTCTCATTTTTCTTATAGGTAATAAAATGTTAATGCATGATATATATAGTACGATATCTAAACTATATGTTTTGATATATTTATATAGTATATTAGTATATGAGTATGTACTGATCGAAAATTTTATTTCTTATATTTCTTATCTTTTTCAGTTCACTTATTTTTAACGATAATTTTACTATGTCAAATTTATCAAAATTTAAATTTATGGCTATGTAAAATATGTAAAACTATGTTTTATTTTCCAAGTGAATGAGACATGTTGTGACAAATATTATACGGAGGATTCAAGTCCCAATGCACCATGAGGGTAAGACATCGGCTTTTAAGTCCTAAGCACCATGATGATAAGAGTTGGGTTTGAGTCTCAACTCATTTTGACCTAACATGTCTTTTATATGGGTAAGGCATTGGGTTTGAGTCTCAATGCACCATATTGATGATATAATGATGACTAAAGAATAATAGTATATTTTTCATGAAATGTCACACTTGATTTTCTCCATTCTTGAAGTGAATGTGATAGCGGTGCATAATCAGTCTAAATGAAGACAAGTGGTTGTTCAATGAAAGTGCGTGTGCCAAGGCTAAAATAATAATAGTCATCATTATGGTAATTGTAAAAAGGAGAACAATAAGGTTCTCAAAATAGTTCTTCAAAAGGTGAAGCAAATATTTACCATCAAATTGGTATGGAAAATTTATAAAGCACATCGCGATAATTATACTCCATTCTTTGAAGAGAATGTGACTTGTGATAATCATTGAGCTTCCTGAAGGTGAATGTAACAATATGTGATAAAAGGAACGAATAAATGCAATGCATGATTGGATACACAACACAACTCACCTCTAAGGGAGGTTTGAGAGAAAGAAAGATAATGAATATTACAATATGATTACATGAATATGTCATTGGTCGCGTACATATGATACGCCAAAATATTTTGACATGCCTTATAAAAGGTTATTAAAGGCAAAATTAAAGCAAGAAATGATTTTGTTTATGATAATTTTTACCATGACAATTATTATGATATGATTTTCTCCATGAAGGATGTATTCACCATATGGATGGTGTGACAAAATATCTTGTAGTACAAAATCAATTAAGAGTACGGAAGAGCTAATTTATTACTATCCGGATGAATGAAATTGTTCATGATATTGATATTGTAGTAAGTCTCAAAAGAAATTTTTTGAATTTCAAATGTATTAGCAAAAATGGTTGGCATATTGAGACTATAAATGAAAGGAAGATTGAATATCTTCATATTACTATAATCATACCAGGTAAATATAAAAGGTTACCCGATTTTTCTTTTCTTTGTATTACACATATATAAGCATGATGATAAAATCACATGCCAAAAGTAAATTAGAGGTTTACTGAAACAAAGATTAGTTGGCATGACCAGTTGGCCATCTCAGTTCAAATATGATGCGAAAATTACTTGAGAATTCACATTAGCATATATTGAAGAAATAGAGATTCTTCAAAAAAAAAAATCTTGTGCAGCTTATTCTTATACCAGTTAAGGTTGGGATTGAATCCTTTGATATCTGGAACGAATAAAAGGTAATATATATGTATGGGCCCGATCACCTGCCAAGTGGACCGTTTACTATTACATAATTTTAATAGATGTATCTATTCTATGGTCACATATACGTTTGTTATCAACTTGCAGTTTGGCTTTTGCAATGTTGTTTGCTCAAATTATTAGAGCACAGTTCCAGGATAAAAATAATAATAATTTATCTTGATAATACTGGTTTAAATCCAAGTTAGTTTAGCAGAAACTGTATGCCTCAATTAAGCTAAACCATTAGTTACAAGAATAAAACTCTCAAATCAAAATTTGGTATAAGGTATTTTATTTAATATACAATAGCACTTGTATGCATCTAACCAACAAGTTATGATAAATTCTCCCTATCTTAAATGGTTCAGGGTCAGGAATCAAATAATTTCCATCTATAAATATAGATGTGCTATATGATTTAATTATTCCACCCAATATATAAAGATGGGTTCCCAAAGAAGGTCGGAAAATGTGTTGGTGATCCCAACATTAGGGGGAGAAAATGGGTAGCTGAAAAAGTAAAATATGGAATGAATTATTATGAGTGCACCTAGATCCTCGTACAAGAAAATGTGAACTTGAAGTTCAAGTGATAATTCATTTGCAAAATATAGCTAGACACATTTGCTGACCCAAAGCTAAATGATATATTTCAGCTGCTAATGCTCCAAATAGAATAAAGTTCATAATGGACATAGCCTATGGAACACATGAAGCGTAATAGACTAATCGGTTCCAAAGATTAAACTCCTTGAAGAAGGGGAGGATCAAATGATAAAGATGGTCATACTAAGGAGGCACGTGCTCTATAGGAGCACCACGACATAACACTGTTTACGGTGAATATGGTAATTGCAATTAAATTTAATTTTATGATAATAAAAATACGTGATCTATGTTTATACTAGTTGTTAAACAATAGATGCTAAGTAAAACACTAGAAATCAAGATTGCAGCTTAGAGACGATATGATAATCGAACCAAACAGTTGGAGATCGGGGCCTCAAGCTATCATTTATAAGGCCTCGGGGTCGAGTTGGGTGACCGACTTAGAATGATCGAGGAAGGATTAACACTTTATGAGAGCTACGGTGATGGCTCTTTATGATCAATGATAAGCAATAAATAGAACACAATGAATATAAGCAATAAACGGAAGTAATGAGTTCAAGAGAATATGTTAAGTTAGAGAGTAGAGAGAGTGTTCTTGTATTGACTAATAAGTATCAGATGTCTACAAAATGACAAGGATCCCCTTTATATATGAGGGAGAATTCCGACATGGTACAAATGCATTAACTACAAAGATATAGGGCTGATACATCCATTTAATGCCATGATACGGGTCAGAGCTAGCATACTAGACTCTGTCAGCTCTAGTCGTGCGCCTAGGGAGCTTCACATTGATCTACCGAGATCACCAATTTACATTTCCTCGAGGCCGGTCGTTACTACACTACCTCGAAGTCGATCACTAAGAACCTTCGAGATGCCTTGATGATCGTAAAATCGACCTATCGATTTCTACCATATACAAATACTTTATAATGAGAGAGGCTCAGGTACCTAAAACTATTGAGATCTCGATAAGTTATGTCTTTATTTGATTGGTGATGAAACCGATATAGAGTGATTGTCGATGATATTGTTGATATAATGTAGCGTTCAATATTATTAATATTGACAAGGATCTTGAGCTCAAATCGTCATAGAATTTGGACAGATAAATAATTGACCAAATGAAAAGTACGCAATGAAATTGACTTCACCTGAAAAATGTGAAGTTGGACAGATAGAACCAACATCAGAAAGTGAAATGAAAAATCAAGTTGATAGACATAAAGATGACTTGTACCACAAGATTTTTCGTAATATATATGGCTAGAATCATGAGTATACCAATATGCTAGATATAATTTTATTCCTATGTGGAGATATTAGAATATATTAGTCTTATATTTCAAAAGGAATACTTGATGTAGATTTGTTTATTCTAACAAATATTGCCAAAATTTTGTTGCTTATGCTAATGCAGGCATCTTCCTGAAGTTCGTTCTTCAAACAATCTCTTTGCATGTGAGAGTAATTCCACATTATCATTTTACAAGGCAGTTAATTGTTGATACTTATTCAAGTCATGCCAAGATAAGCAACTGATTAAGCAAGGGACTCAACACACAACAGATGTGTGACTTTTCTTTGAAGAGAAGATTCCAATAATACTGAAGATAATGTTGTTTGCTTATATCAATTGGAAGAAGGATATACTGAAGGTAATAAAATAAAGCACATTTAACCAAAGTTCTTCTCAGATATGATCTTCGACAAATTGGTGATATAGACGTTGAATAAATATATTTGATTGATAATTTGGTGGATCTGTTCAATGAATCATTACCAACCCCAGCATTTGAGAAGCTGGTATACGGAATTGGAATACGTCATTTCCAAAAAGTAAAGTGATGTTTTCATCAGGGGGAATAAGATACGCGATGCACTCTTTTTTTCTTAGCTGAGGTTTTATCCCACTAGGTTTTCCTAGCAAGGTTTTTAACGAGGCAGAAAATAATGTGTATTACAAGATATGTGTACTCCTTTTCCTTTACTAAGATTTTTCCCATGGGATTTCTTTAGTAAGGTTTTAACGAGGGACATTATTATGGACGTCCAAGGGGAGTGTTATAAAATATAATTATAGTGGATGTCCATAACCATCAAATGAGTAATACCCACTACTCTTCTCCATTATCTCCATAACTCTCATTACTCTAATACTTATGGAGTTATAGTTGTTACTCACATACCTTCCCAATGATCTTCCACCATGATCTCAAATGATTAATGGCATATTTATGAAATTATTTTGGTATACCACTGTGTAGTATTATAAATAGAGGATGAGAAGTCATTTTGTTACACACTTGAAATATTTGAAAGAAATAAGAAGCTCTTTTCTCTTGCCCTCTATATTCTTGTTTCATATTATTACTTTGAGCTAAGTTTTTTAACGAATATTAAAATTAAATAGTATATTTAAAAAGAGAAATAATTTTTTTTTACTGATTAAAAAGGAAGTTTATACCATAAAATAGCCAGGAGAAGTGTTTTTTTTTTTTGCCTTTTTGGAAAAGGTATAAAAAGGATTCAATTTCTTCGCAAATACCAAATGAAATATGAACGGTGTCACACCTCTTTTTTACGGCGCTTTAACATACTCCGGCGAAAGGGATATATAAGTATATAAGCGTAAAAAGAG
>MU714645.1:0-44614 GCA_026770625.1 Nicotiana glauca
TCCCCACATCAGCTGAGTCCACTCTCTGAAGCGACCCAACTTTTCAAATTACAACACGTACCTTTCAATTACACACGAGATCTTCTAATAATATACATAAAAAAAAATCATACTCGTTAAGAACACTCCGCAGGAGATATCCCACCAGCTTCGCCTCAATTTAATATTCCAGCACACCTTCCACCATCATACACATAACATCCATTAAGTCTTCCTAATTCTGAACTCATATCGTCACACGTAGTGTACTTCACTTCCCAACTAGGAGAAACGAAAATATTCTTCACGTACCCATATTTGGGCTACACATCAAACCACAATAGGAAATGAATCACTTAAAAGTTCATCTATCATTCAGCAAACTCCTTCGTCACTACCAAGTCACATAGATACATCTTGCAGTACTAACATACTCATCATATGAATACCAAACCGCCATTCCGACTAATAGCGACAATACCGAACATATAAGTTCAAAATACTTGCTCACACGATCAATACCTCAGTGCTCCAGCCATAGGCAAGATCCGGCCTCAAGTCCTCCAGACTGGCCCAACATCGAACTCACGGGATCACATCTCTCCCCTCGATCGGGGAAATCACAAGTCATCAGGGCACTTATAATACCGAGCGCTCATGTGCGCATACAGACGTGTGGAAGGAATTTCAAGAGTTACATCTCAAGCTGAATCAAGTACGCACGATAAGAATTCCAAGAAAGTGAAGTTTTCCTAAAGGTTCTGCAGCCTCTCGAGGATAAATACAGACGTCTCCGTACCGATCCGCGAGACTCTACTAACCGGCTCATGACTCATGAGGCCTAGTAACCTAGGCTCTGATACCAACTTGTCACGACCCCAATCCCGGTCGTGATGGCGCCCAACACAATTGCTAGGCAAGCCCGACCAATTAACACTCACAACTCAATCACACCACCCATTTCCAATTTATAGCATTAAATTACCGTTTAACAAGTCTATTAACCAATAATCTAGATAGAGACAGTATGAATCACTGACTTAGCCAACATCTCCCAAAGACCTGGGGTCATGAGTCTAGAGCCTCTAAGATAACAAAATAATACATCCTCAGTAATACTGTTGTTCTAAAATGCGGAAATAATAAAGGAATAGGGGAGGAGTCGAGTCATGCGAACGTCAGACAGCTACCTCGACAACTCCTGAGAAGCTCTGAAACAACAAATAGCTCAACTATGCTCCCGGGACACCTGAATATGCACACGTGGTGCAGGGAGTAAAGTGAGTACTTCCAACTCAGTGGTAATAAGAGTAAATAATAACTGAGCGGCAAGAAATTACGTAAGAACACTCCATCATGCTATATATTACAGTACAACCTTTTTAACAAAAACAGTAAAATCGTGAAAATCCTTTAGACTTATCTAGCTCAGTTTTAAAAAAAATCTCTTTTGAAAATATTCTTTTTCCAACAGTAAGCATATGAATGCGATATCAGGTAGTGCAAGTCCGCACACAAGTCAGCCCCTCGGGCACAGCACTCTATTTATAAATAACACCAGGGTATCTGGTACACAGTGCAAGAAATAGCATGGATGCCAATGATATGAGAGTGCTAAATGTCATGCCACTTAGTACAGATAAAAATCAATGCGTGAATGCAATAAAATGCACATGAATGCTGCGGCATACAACCCGATCCATTTGGGTACCCGCGCTCACTGTGGGGGTTCAGACTCCAGAGGGGCTCCTACAGCCCAAGCGCAATATCAATGATATCAATGTCACACTGCTGCGGCGCGCAGCCCGATCCATGCACTGTCCAAAAATGCACATAAGCCCCTTGGGCAATAGCAAAATGGCAGTTCTCAGCTCAAAACGTCAGTAAAATATCATTTAAGTTTTCAAATCTTAGAAAGATGGCTGAGTTTGCAAAACAATATTTAGAACCTTGGACTGAGGTCAAATAATATGAAACATAATGCAAAAACAGTGATATCAATCCCTGAAGGATTCAAATAATCGGCACGAAGCCCAAAACATGACAATCAGCCCAAGTCATGATAGCATCAAGTAGTATTCAGTCAATCATGCAGTAAAATCAACAACCGGGACGGACCAAGTCACAATCCCCAACGGTGCTCTACCCCACGCTCATACCTGGCGTGCAAATCACCACAATACAGCACTATGATGTGCAAATCCGGGGTTTCAAACCCTCAGGATATCATTTACAAGTATTACTCTCCTCGAACCGGTGAAATCTCTAGCTCGCGACGTCTTTGCCCCTCAATTCGGCCTCCACGCATGTCGAATCTAACCAAAATCAGAGTGAATGCATTATAATATGCTAAGGGAACAATACCCAATCGAAAATAATCGAAAAATATCAAGAATCTCGAAACTAATAAAACCCGAGCCCCGGGCCCACTTCTCGAAAAATTACAAAATTTACATCACCGGAATCCTCATCTCGCCACGAGTCCGTACATATAAAATACACAAGAATCGGAGTTTATTTGACCCCTCAAATCGTCAATTCAACCTTCTTAGGCTTCAAGCCCTAACCTCCATTTTTACCCTTTAATTCCTTGAATTTCAGTGTTTAAATCCTCGTTTTTACACCATAACAACATTATTCGAGTCTATAAATTCATACCTGATGGAATCCCCTTCGAATCCTCTCCAAATCCCCCAAAATCGCCTCTTCCCGAAGTCTAAAATGTTTTTCTTAACTTCTGAAATTCGCGAATACTGTTCATTAAACACAGTCCAGATTTTCGCTTCTACGGTTCCCATAACCGCTTCTACGGTATCGCTTCTGCGCCTAATTATCCGCTTCTGCTATTTTTCACTTAATTTCCCATGACTGCTTCTGCGACACAGAAACACGCTTCTGCGGATCCCTAAGTCCGCTTCTGCGGTCAATACTCCGCTCCTGCGGCCCCGTTTATGCGGACCAAGTTCCGCTTCTGCAGAACTTCACCACCCAAGCCAAACTCGCTTCTGCGCTCCTTCATCCGCTTCTGCGGTCCATTTCCGCAGATGCGGAAATACCAGCTGACAGCACATCAAACCTGAAGCCAAATTCAAAAACTTCTCGTTTTAACACCCGTTCTTACCCTGAGGCCCCCTGGACGTCAACCAAAAGCGCAGACATGATCTAATACCTTATTCAAACTTGCTCGAACCTTCGAAACACTATCTTTAATATCAAAATCATCAAATCAAAGCCTAAGTTCTTCAAGAACTTCCGAAATACACTTTCGATCAAAAACCCGACCAAACGAAGTCCGAATGACCTGAAATTTACAGACATATCCAAAATCACCTAACGAAGCTACTGCAACTCTCGGAATTCCATTCCGACCCTCGGATCCAAATTTCACCTATTCACCGGAATTCGTAAAAATTCCAACTTCGCCAATTCAAGCCTAATTCTACACCGGACCTCCAAAATCAATTCCGATCGCACTCCTAAGTCACAAATCATCCCCCGAAGCTAACCAAATCACCAGAATTCACATCCGAGCCTTCTAACTATATAGTCAACTTCCAATTGACTTTTTCAAAACAAGCTTCCTTGTAAGAGGCTAAGCGCCTCATTTCCAACTAAAACCAACTCAATTCTATCCGATTCATTCAAATACTGATATTGAAGCATAGAACAACATAATATGGGGGGAAATGGGACAGTAATTCACGTGACAACGGGCCGGGCCGTCACAAGCCCCTAGATGATTAGTATAACTAGGGGGCATTCATTTGTAATTCAGGAACCAAGCAAAACGATTCAAGTTCTCTCTAATACAAAGCTTCCTTTAACAATTCTCTTGTGTTCTTTCTTCCATTCTCTTAGCGATCTTGAGTGTAGTAATGCTGACTTGGCATCGCAAGAACGTGAGCAAGTTGTGCAAGATCGTGAGCAAGTTGTCAAGTGCCGCACGTGTACTTAGTTAACAACTAAGGACGTGACAGTATGGTCGATTTTCTCTGTTACCATTGACGCACAAGCTTCAGCAATCGATTTTCACGATCGAGCAAAAAATTGACTGAATTAGTATTGAGCAGTCGAATTGAGTAGGAAATTGGTTAGATGATGGTCGATATCTTCATGAACCAGTCTCCATGGCTCTGATACCATGTTAAAATTCAACCATGAAAGAGAGTTATGAGCGTGAAGAAGAAGACGAGAGTTTTGGGAATTTTCCAACTAATCCATTAACTCTTGTAACTACCTATTATGTACAATGTAACTAAAATAAAAATAATGATCTGTAAGTCCTAGTAATTACACTTAGGTCCTAATAATCCAATTAACTAGACTAACTAACTATCTTCCAATAATGTATTAGTAATGAACTTAATTTGGTAATCGATAAACTTTAAAGTTATTAATATTCTGCTACCTATTAACCAGTTAAAGCAAATTGTACTTGTGTACAAATTCTTTATATTATCAGTATTTATAAACTAAATTTTGCACTTTTATACCATGATTTTAATAACAAAATATTGTTAAAGCAGGTTATGTTTGCCAACAGAAAAGAAAAGGCTGAACTTCTTGACGCTTTAGTAGTGAGTGACAAAGACGCTACTATTATCCCTAACTACTACCAGGTATGTCCAGCCTTCTCTTCCTCTTGTTTTTGTTACTCACACAATGACCAGATTGAGAAGAAATCACCTAAATTCTTTAATTTTTTATGTCTAGTTAATATTTGAATATTTATATTTCGTGGTTTTCATCTTTTTTTATTGACCTCAATTCATTCCATTATTAATTTTCTCTCTCCAATTTTGGATTCATAGAGAACATTACTGAACAAAACTTCTTGAATGAAGGTAAATTACCCACAAATCATAAGTCAATCTCCTACCGAATAGGGGTGGACATTAGAGCAGTTCGGATTAAATATAAAATTTTCGATTTCGATTTTAGATTTTAGGATTGAAGAAATGACAATCCAAATCTAATTCAAATAATCTCGGATTGGATTGGATTTTTTAAGTTTGATTTGGAATTAATCGATTTGGATATTTTGGATTTGTGGGGTTGAGCTTATAAGTTGAGATATTTCTTCCTTTTACAAAAATGAATATCCAAATGAAGTACTCATATTAAATTGCATGAATAGTGCATCATTCTCACCGCAATTATCCAGATAAAGTATTCAAGTAATGAAATTATTATCAAAAAAATGCAACAAGAGACATTAATAAGGTCAATAAGAAGTAACAATAGTAAAATTATGTCCAAGTAGAAAGTATGCTAAGAGTAACTTAGTAATTAGTATTGAATATATGAGATACTATCTAATGGGTAGGGTATTGAAATTATTATTATTGACATATGGGTAATGGACTAAATATAAAATATAGAAATTTCGGATTCTCAGATATACAAAAATCCAATATCCAATCCTAATCTAAAATTTTTAAAAATTAAATCCAAAATCCAAACAAAAAAATTTAAAAAATTCGAATTTCGGTTTGGATTTCGAGTTGCCCAAACTATTTCCACCCCTACTACCGAATAAATAAAATATCAATTCTTAGCCATTTACTCAGTAAAGAAATTGAAGGACGTTTTAGGGAAGAAAAAAAACGATAAAAACATGCCCCAAAAGAAAAGGAAAAATAAAAATGTAAACTAGATATTGAAGTAAATGTCATATTCCACTATGATTTCTCGATGATAATAGTATTCTTTGAGTCCATCCAAACTTCCAAAACTTGGGTAGTACTTTTACTAAATATCTTTGTTTAATCTTTTACACAGAGGATTTACCTTTTATGTGGAGACGACGACAAGATTTTTAATATGGCAGTGTCTGATAACATGAAACAGTAAGTTCCTAACTGTAGAGAAATTTTGGAATTCAAAATTAATGCTTTTATTGATAAAATATATCGAATATCTAATTTGGGTACAATAATGAGTGCAGGAAGTTGGGAGAAAATACAATAATCGAGTACATAAAAAAGGCAGGACATCTTGTTCAGTTGGAGCGACCCTGCTCTTACAATCATTATCTCAAGAAATTTCTTTCGTACTCGTGATGAAGTGCCTCTGAATTATAATTACGGATTATCGTCGTTTGTATTGGAAATATGTTCTTCTTACTTGTAGACATAGGCATAATGGTTAAATCACGTAACTATTGGTATCTCATTTTTTCCTTTCATTAGTGTGTTGTTTTGTTCAATCAAATGTAATGGTAAATTTAAATGGTTAATACTAACCTTCTCAAGTATAATGATGTTCTTTAGTATTGCATTCGTAAGTTAATTTATTCATGTAAAGTATAAGTTATTTTTTTTTTAGTCATTGGGTAATTTTTTTTTTTTTTAACTTTCTCAAGTCTGATTTTAATGCGTTACTTTTCGTGAATTTTATATTGAAATATAGTTTCCTGAAATAATTAGTCTCGAGAGAATTAGGTCCCCTTTGCCCGTAATTTTTTTTCCTTTTTTTTTTCTTCCAAAAATGTGTGTCCATGAAATTTTTTAATTTCAGGAAATTTTTTGAAATTGAGTTTTTTCAAAAATCAAAAGGTGATTTTGACCACTTTTTCAAAATTTTCAGAAAATATTTTTTTCCACACAAAATTATAATTTTTTTCAAGTGAAATGCATGTCTAAACATAATTTGTAATTTTAAATACTATTTTTCGACTTAATTTCAAATACTAGTATTTTTTTTTCAAAAATTATTAATTTTTATGTCCAAATGTCTACTTAGCCTCAAGAGTCTACCTTTTCAGTAAAATGATTTTCTTTCTTCTTTTTACAGCAAAAATATAGTCTACGCCAAAAAGATTTCAAAAGCGAGTTCTTGTTAAGGAATAATCGATAAGAGATAAGAAGAAATTACTTAACATTTTTTATTTGCTGAGATTTCAAATCATCCTTGAGCGTTAATATCTTATTTAATTATAAATTAATGTATGTTTAATTGTTATATATATCATCACAATTTTTATTAAAAGTAACAGTGGATAATTTTAAAGTATAATCAATTTTTTAATTTAAAGTGTTAAAAATAATACTTTATTCCGTTTTGATTTATATAGCAAGTTAGTAATATTTTCTTTTGAGTCCATTAAAAGAGAATATCTTCAAAATTTGGAAACACTAATTTAAATTTCCTATTTTTCTCTGAATGATAAGTTTTTATTTGTTAGAGCCAAGTCTGCACACACAGCTGGCCCAACAGAGTGACCCGACCAAGTCTTTCTTTTGTATTGAAAATCAGTGTATTATACATTCTTTTATTTTTTTTCTCATATTTTCCTTGTGAATATAAATACTGCTCAAAGCGAGAAATAAGACAAGATGGCATATATTTTCTAATATCTTTTACATGTTTCTCTCTCTTCTCATTCGACTCTTCTAGAGTTTTCTTCTAATGGATTCATCATAGCTCGTTAAGCTTCAATCTAACATGGTATCAGAGCGGGAATATTGATTCCTCGTTACGAGGGCTTCATCTTCAACGGTAAATCGATCGAAGATCTCACTAGAATCGTTCCTTGTGATTAAAGTTCGAGAACTCGGTGAATCTGCAACTACGGGACGAAAAATTTGGAGTTTTCACTGGAATATCTTTCTACATCAATTAAGTCGACTAGAACTCCTAATTTCATAATGGATTCAAGCGATTTGGGGCTAAGTTCAAGCTAGGGTTTGAGTTCTACACGAAGATCTTACTACTTCGGATTTGGAGAAGAAGACTGGTAATATTGATCTAATCTACAACTTTGAAGTTTTATAATGATGTGATTTAGGTTATGTAGTGTGGAAATTCATCTATGTAACAAATTGCATGTTATCCTTTTGATCCCATTGTCTGTTACTGTATCAAATTGTGTTAGGAGGTAATATGGGTATCACGGAGATAATCTCGCTTCATCCTCAGTTCCCACTAGTGAGGTATTTACTCCCTTTATAATAGATCCCTCTCACTTTTTCTATGTGCACCCATCAGATAATCCAGGTAGCCAATTAGTACATGTCCCATTCAATGACATGGTTTTGTATTGTGGAGAAGTAGCGTGCTTACTTCTCTTTCTACTAAAAACAAATTAGGCCTGTTAGATGAGAGAATTATCCAACCTCCTACCAACTCTCCATTTATTACTATTGGAAGAGATGCAATGATACGGTGAAATATTGGATCATCAATACTTCTTCCAGAGACATAGCCACAAGTGTTATGTGTTTTAGAACAGGAGGTTTGGATTGGCATTAATAAAAGATTTGAACAGTCCAATGGGTCTAAATATCTTCAAATTCAGAGAGAAATCAGTTCAACTATCCAAGGGTCATCTGATATTTCTACCTACTTCACCAAATTTATGAGTCTTTGGGATGAATTAAATTCCTCATATGTAAGCCCCATATGTTTTTGTGGAGCTCTTCCCAAGTTTATAGAGTATCAACAACTATTCTAATTCCTAAAGGGAGTAAATGACTCCTATTCAATTGTGAAGAGTGCTATCATGCTCATGAATCCCTTACCACCAATAAGCAAAGCTTATTCTCTTTTACAATAAGATGAGAGTCAAAGAGAAACTCAAGCTTCAATTCCAAATTTTCCAACAAATCTGCCTTCTTCTCTATATTCTCAACCACACCAAATAGAAATTTCAATCAAAGGATTAATTTTGACTCTAGGAAGAACAATTTTGTTTTTTTGCAAATACTACAAGAAACCTGGACACACAGTGCAGAAATGCTACAGATTGCATGGTTTTCCTACAGATTTCAAATTTACCAAATGGAAGAAACCTGTCTGCTGTGTCCAGTCTGATATCCCAATCAATCAGCCTACAATTTCTCCACAACCATCTGGTGAGAATTCTACTCATGGTTTCACCAAGGAACAATATCATTTATGAGTTTGCACTATCTTTGCTTTATGTTTTGATGATCTAACAAACTTACTATCAAGAATTAGATGGGGAACCTGACATACTTGGTACACATTACAAATGAACGGATTCCAACCAGGACTCCAGCTAATGTGAACTGCTGCAAGTGTAGAAAATAGAGCAACAAGACAAGGACCTGATCCCTTGTGTTTCCCTTACAATAGTACGAAATTCAACCATGTACAGCTGGAAAATGACTGCCACAGAAATAGTGCACACAGTGCAGCAGTTATGCAGTCACTTGCCTTTGACCTACCAAGTGCTTACATCATTCAAGTGATATCATCAAAGGTGTATTAACAAGAACATTATAGCAAAATATCACTTTAACACTTGAGATCTCACTTTAAGCATTCAAGTCTTCTGCAACAATGAACTTAATTTTCAAGAGCTTGAAAAACAAAGTTAAACGCCACTACAGACCAGTTCCTAAATCTAGTATTTTGTTGTCCTTAGTTGAGTTAGTAACTTTGTGATTGTTCTTATTGTAATTCCTAAATTTCTTATCTAGAAGCGTTACTTAGGAGCCCCATTGTAACACTATAAACTTTCTGAGTTTGTGTTATGACTAGAGTTAGTCATAAGTTATGGTCTTTGTAACTAGTTAGTGACAAAGTGGCTTGTGGTAAGTGTATCACAAGTTAGTTGAGTTGGAATCTTTGTAATGGAGTCACTACAAAGTAAGTTGTAATAGTATGTTTACAAGTTAGTGAAGTTAAAATCCTATAAGTGTACTCTATAGTTTGGTGGCTCATAAAAACTAACAATTGGTGTTAGAGCGGGTTCCTCCTATCAGGCTAATACCTAGGAAGGATCCGTATGGCTGCTCTACCAAATTTTGAAGAAGGTCAATCTACATACAGACCACTCAGGTTCAATGAAAAATACTATGGGTGGTGGAAGACAAGAATGCATGATTTTATCATAGCTGAAGATTCTGAGTTGTGGGATGTCATATATGATGGTCCTTACATCCCAACAAAGGCACTTGCAGACCTTTCATTTTCAATGCCAAAAACCATAAAAGAATACACTGACGCAGACTGGAAAGATGTGGAGAAAAATTTTCATGCCAAGAAGATTTTGGTATGTGGAATAGGACCTGATGAATACAATAGAATTTCTGCTTGTGAAACTACAATGGAGATATGGGAAGCTCTGTAAACAGCACATGGGAGAACCACAAGTAAAGCAATCCATGATTGATATGCTCACCACCGAGTATGAACTGTTTAGGATGAAGGACGATGAATCTATTCAAGATATGTACACAAGATTCACCTCTATCATAAATGAGTTACACTCACTTAGTGAAATCATTCCCAGAAACAAGCTAGTAAGGAAAATTCTCAGTATCCTACCCAGTTCTTGGGAAAGCAAGGTGAATGTTATTACTGAAGCAAAGGACCTGGAGGAGCTTACCATAGACGAGCTGGTTGGAAATTTGAAGACCTACGGGATGAAGAGGAAGATAGAAAGTGCAAGAAGAGAACCAAAGAAAGAAAAGAACCTGGTACTTAAAGCTGAAAGCAATGACTTGAGTGAGGAGGACAATGACATGGCTTACTTAACCAAAATATTTCAGAAGATGGTTAGAAGAAATGGAGGAATACTGAAAAGGAGCAGCTCCAGCAAACCAAAGAACTATGATCTATGCCATAAGTGCGGAAAGCCTGGGCACGTCACCAAAGACTGTCCTCTCCTAAAGCAAGAGTACTCCAAGTACAACCCTGAGAAAGTAGCCAAGAGGAACCCAGTTCCTGACAAGGACTTCAAGAGGAATAAATCTGCTGACAATGTGGTGAAACAGGCTCTTGCAGCATGGAGAGACTCCTCTAGTGAGTCTGAAGATGAAAATGATGCAGGCGACAACTCCATGATGGCAGTTGAAAGTGAGGAAAATGAATATGATTTAATATTTGCTTTGATAGCCCAATCAGATGATGATGAAGGCGATGAAAACAATGAGGTAAAATTCAGGGATGTTCAGAGAAATCTGAAATTCTACTCTCCTAAGAAACTCATGTCTTTAGCTAGTGTATTGATTGATGCATATCATAGTCTTGTGGAGGATAAGTATGCCTTGACCTCAGAGCTAGGAGAAGCTAAACAAACTAGAGATGATCTGGTAGTGTGTGTAGTTGATCTGAAGGAAACCATCCATGAGCTGGGAAAAGAAAATTTTGTTTTAACCAAAACAATTGCTAACATAGATGTGACCCGACAGGTTGTCTTAGGAATAAATGCCCCGATCCCCTATTAACTACTTCCCCTAAGTTTATTTCTGCTATTTTGGTTTGCCAGGACGTTCGGTATTGGGTTTCAGAGAGCTTTGAAACACTTAATCCCTAAATGGGAGCTTAAGTGTTGGAAAGTGGTCCGTAATCGGAACAGTGTGAAGACGGCTCGGAATGAAAATCCGATGGTTCCGTTAGCTTCGTTAGGTGATTTCGGGGTCGGGGGAATGTTTGGAATGCATTTTGGAAGTTCGTAGCTAATTTAGGCTTGAAATGCCGAAGTTTGAATTTTTGAAGTTTCCGATCCGATAGTGAGCTTTTTATCCGAGGGTCGGAACAAAGTTCCGGAAGTTTCAGTAGCACCGTCATGTCATTTGGGAAGTGTGTGAAAAATTTTAGATCATTCAGACGTGTTTTGGTTAGATTTATTATCGATAGCACATTTTGAAGAAAATTGGAGTTCTTAGGCTTAAATCTTTGATTAAATCGGGTTTATGGTGTTGTTTTAGGTGTTTTAAGGATTGGTACAAGTTTGAATAGGATATAAGGTGATGTTGGTGCTTTAGGTTGAGGTCCCGGGGGCCTCGAGATGATTTTGGATGGTTGACGGGAAGATCGAAGAAGTGTTGCAGCAGCTGAAGCATTGCTGCTTCTGGTATTTTCGCATCTGTGGCTTGGGAACCGCAGATACGGCATGGAGGTCCGCAGAAACAGGTTTGGCCAGGCTCATCAAGCTCCGCAGATGCGGAGGAATTTCCACAGAAATGGATCCGCATCTGCGAGATCAGGACCGCAAGTGCGGAATTTTGGATTTTTTATGAAACCGCAGAAGCGGCTTAAGTTCCGCAGAAGCAGAAACCACTGGACTGAAATATGAAATTCAAGGGTTTTGTTTCAAAAGTTGGAAAATCAAATGGGAGATCGGGAGAGGGCGATTCTGAGTGGGTTTTGAAGAGGAGATCATTGGGTAACATTTCTTTAATCCTTTCTAGTTATATTTCATCAATATGTAGTTAAATCCATCATTTAAATTCGAATTAATCAAAATTGGGAAAAATTAGAAGAAACTTCTTAGGCCGAAATTTTGATTTTTGAGTTTTCAGTGGGTGTTTGATATTCGATTTGAGAGATTTTTACATGGTTAGACTCGTGAGAGTACGAGGGTTCTAAAAATGTAAAATCTATCCGATTCCGAGATGTTGGCATGAGGGGCATTTTGGTCATTTTGCATCTTAGCTTTGAATTAAATTGTAGAATCAATTGTTTGAGATGTTATTCAAAACATGTAATTGAATTGAATAGATTTGAGCCATTTGGAGTCGGATACTCATGGCAAACGCGTGGTGTCGAGTTGATTTTGGAGCCGGTTCGAGGTAAGTGGCTTGTCTAACCTTGTGTGGGGGACCTTTCCCCTTAGGATATGATATTTGGTAATTGAATGCTTTGTACGTGAGGTGACGAGCGCGTACTTGAGCTAGTATTTGAAAATCCGGTTTTACCTTAAAAATATTTAGACTGAGTTTCTTTCTTATCTGCTTTAGTCCATTTGCAATTATAGCCTGTGTTAGTTAGAAAAGCATGCCTAGTTGGTCTAAATTGCATATTTGCTCAAGTTTCTTTGCTTGTACTACGTAACGTATGTTAGACTAGAACTACCTGTTGCCTTGTATCTTTGGATTTCATTTCTGGATATCTTCTTGTTGTGGCTGCGCATTTACGTTAGGACTACGAATGTGGGATTCCGGCAGCCCCCCTTGTTTGTTTACTTTGGGACTACGGGTTAGATTCCCGGTAGATCCCCCTGCATTTTTCCTTTAGGACTGCGGGCTAGATTCCCGATAGATCCCCCCTACACATTGATAGTTGGACTACGGGACGGTATCCCGGGAGATCCTTCGGATATACATATACGATGGACTACGGGATGGTATCCCGGGAGATCCATTGAATAGTCGGGAAAAGGACTACAGGATGGTATCCTGGGAGATCCTCATTGTTACTATTGGTATTGAGCTGTACATTTTCCGTGTTTACTCCGTTCCTTGTGTAATTGTTATTGCTTTGTTTAGCATGTCTTATTCTATTGCTGTACTCATTATCACTGCCTGTTTTTCATACTGTCAATTCATATTATGTTGTTTAACCTCAGTAGGTCCCTGACCTTCCTCGTTACTACCCAACCGAGGTTAGTCTTGGCACTTACTGAGTACCGTTGTGGTGTAGTCATGCCCTTTCTATGCATTTTTTCATGTGCAGATCCAGGTACCCCCACTCAGGTGCACTATCCTTGACACAGGGAGAGCTACAGAGACTTCGAGGTACATCTAAGCGTCCGCAGATCAAAGAGTCTCCTTCTTTACTCTATCTGTAGTATTTAGCCTTCTATCGTACTCTTGTTGTAGACATCTATGGAGGTTAAAGCATTTTTCAGTACTTCTTCTAGCTTGTGTTCTCGTTAATTTTTGGGTTTTGGGGTTATATTTTAGACTTCCGCATTATTGAGTTGTATATGCCGAGCGACATTTATATACAGTTTTCTTTTATATGTTCAGTTTTAATTAAATTATTCCGCAAGTTATGTTGTTTTCTGAATTATTAGGCTTACCTAGTGATGGGGACTTGATGCCATCACGACATGTTCACGGAGGGCGAACTGGGATCATGACAAGTTGGTATCAGAGCTCTAGGTTCATAGGAGTCACGGAACATAGGCCGGTTTATTAGAGTCTCGCTGATAGTTACAGAGATGTCTGTACTTATCTACGAGAGGCTATGTAACTATTTAGGAAAAATCTTCATTTTATTTGATTTCCTTGTCGTGCGATATTTTTGACATCAATTCTAAACTTCTATCTTTTATTCTCTCGAAGATGGTGAGGACATGTGCTACTCGAGATGATCAGGCACCCGCGCCCCTTACTGCAGCCGTTAGAGGCCGGGGCCGGCGTAGAGGTCAAGGACGCGCACGTGGTATAGCCAGAGCACCTGCGCGAGCTACCGCCGAGGCACCACCAGCAGATTCAGCCGGAGCCCAGGCACCTGGCACGCCTACTACTTCCACTATAACTCCAACTCTTTAGGATACTTTGGCTCAGTTCGTGAGTATGTACACCACCTTGGCTCAAGCAGAGTTGCTTCCTCTTGCTGCAGCCACGTCCCAGGCCGGGGGAGGAGCACAAACTCCCGCTACCCGCACTCCTGAGCAGCGAGTGAGTGCATGTTGAGCAGGTTCCCGAGATTATTCCCGCACCGCCTGCAATGCCAGTTCAGCCCGAGGACGGGTCAACTTTTTCAGAGGACGAGCAGCGGAGACTTGAGAGGTTCAAGAAGTATGATCCCTCGGTATTCAATGGATTAGCATCAGACGATGCCTTGGTATTTCTAGAGGAGTGCCACTATATTCTTCGCACTATGGGCATAGTAGAGTCTAGCGGGGTTTCCATCATTGCTTTCCAGCTTCGGGGAGCCGCCTATGATTGGTGGCGCATTTATGACATAGATAGTCCAGCCGAGGCTGCCTCACTGACCTGGACCTAGTTCTCAGATATGTTCATGAGATAGTTTGTCCCTCAGAGTCTTAGGGACGCATGGCGTGCAGAGTTTGTTGCGCCAGGGTGCTATGACCGTTTCGGAGTATGCTATCCGGTATACCAGGTTGGCCAGGCATGCACCGACCTTGGTTGCTACAGTCCATGAGAGAGTTCGCAGGTTCATTGAGGGTCTTATCCCACCCATCAGATCTAGCATGGCTCGAGAGTTAGAGATGGACATTCCTTATCAGCAGGTAGTGAGCATTGCTAGGAGGATCGAGGGTACGCTCGCCAGGGAGCGAGTGGAGAGGGAGGCCAAAAGGTCTCGAGAGTTAGGCCACTACTCTGGTGCCCATACCGTAGCAGCAGGTCGTCATGGTAGGGGTTATGTGGGTTGCTCCGTCCATTCAGCTCTTCCAGCAGCCAGCAGTGCTCCAGCTCCGCCTATACCCCAGGAGCCTTACTACGCACCTCCAATTTCTAGCACGCCTCCTGCGCGGGGTGCTACTAGGGGTCAGTCCAGCAGACCTGGCCCTAGTCAGTCACAGCTGCCGTCCTCCCACAACTTGTTTCAAATGTGGTGATACACGCCATATGGTTAGGGACTTCCCCAGACTTGGTAGGGGTGCATCTTCACAAACTGCTCAGCCACAGCGTACTTCTCAGAATTCTCAGGCCATGGTCACAGCTCCAGCTGCTACCCCATCTGCCTAGCCGACTAGGGTCGGAGGTCGGGGAGATAGAGGTTGCCCTCGAGAGAGGGTCCGATCCAGATATTATGCTATTCCTGCTCGTATCGAGGTTGTTGACTTCGACTCCGTCATTACAAGTATTATACTAGTTTATCATAGAAAGGCATCGGTTCTATTCGATCCGGGATCTGCTTACTCTTATGTGTCTTCTTACTTTGTTCCGTATTTGGGTGTGCCTCAGGATTCTTTGAGTGCCCTCGTTTATGTTTCTACTCCTGTGGGGGATTCTCTTGTTGTGGACTGCATTTATCGGTCATGTCTGGTTTCTATTCATGGTTTTGAGACCAGAGCAAATTTATTGTTACTCGATATGGTTGACTTTGATATTATCTTGGGCATAGACTGGTTGTCACCCCATTTTGCTACTCTCGATTGTCACGCCAAGATTGTGACGCTGGCTATGCCAAGTATTTCGGGTGTTGAGTAGAGTGGTACTTTAAATCATACTCCCAGTAGAGTTATCTCTTTCCTTAAAGCTCAACGTATGGTTGAGAAGGGGTGTGCCGCGTGTTTAGATTATGTGAGAGATGTCAGTGTTGATACCCGTTTTGTTGATTCAGTCACAGTGGTATGGGATTATCCCGATGTGTTTCCAACTGATCTTCCGGGCATGCCGCCCGATAGAGATAATCATTTTGGTATTGATCAGTTGCCGAGTACGCAGCCCATTTCCATTCCTTCGTACCGTATGGCTCCTCCTGAGTTGAAGGAGTTGAAGGATCAATTATAGGGATTACTTGATAAGGGCATTATTCGTCCCAGTGTTTCACCTTAGGGTGCTCTTTTCTTATATGTGAAGAAAAAGGATGTTTCTATGCATATGTGTATTGATTATCACCAGTTGAACAAGGCTACAGTGAAGAACCGTTATCCTTTGACTCGTATTGAGGATTTGTTTGACTAGCTTCAGGGTGCACATATGTTTTCTAAGATTGACTTGTGCTCAGGTTACCATCAGTTGAAGATTCGGGAGCCAGATATCTCGAAGACTGCCTTCAGGACTCGGCATGGCCATTACGAGTTCCTTGTTATGTCATTTGGGCTGACCAATGCCCCAACAGCTTTTATGCATTTGATGCACAGTATGTTCAGGCCATATCTCGACTCGTTCATCATTGTTTTCATAGATGATATTCTTGTATACTCCCAGAGTTGGGAAAATCATGAGCAGCACCTGAGGATAGTGCTTCAGACACTGAGAGAGAAGAAGTTATATGCAAAGTTCTCAAAATGTGAGTTTTGGTTGAGTTCGATGGCATTCTTAGGCCATGTGGTATCGAGTGAGGGCATTCGGGTGGATCCGAAGAAGGTGGAGGCAGTGCAGAATTGGCCTAGGCCCTCCTCAGCTACAGAGATTCACAGTTTTCTTGGCTTGGAGGGCTACTACCATCGTTTTGTGGAGGAATTTTCATCGATTGCGGCCCCTATGACTAGATTGACCCAGAAGGGTGCCTTATTTTAGTGGACAGAGGAGTGTGAGGCAAGCTTTCACAAGCTCAAGACAGCTTTGACTACAGCCCCAATTTTGATATTACCTACCGGTTCGGGGTCTTATACTGTCTATTGTAATGCCTCGAGAGTTGGCCTCGGAGCGGTGTTGATGCAGGATAGTAGGGTGATTGCCTACGCGTCCAGACATTTGAGGATACATGAGAAGAACTACCCTGTCCACGACCTTGAGCTAGCTGCTATTGTTCATGCCTTGAAGATCTGGCATCATTATTTGTACGGTGTGCCTTATGAGATCTATACTGACCATCGGAGTTTGCAGCACTTGTTCAAGCAAAAGGATCTAAATATGCATTAGAGGAGATGATTAGAGTTGTTGAAGGATTATGATATTACTATTTTGTATCACCCGAGCAAGGCCAATATTGTGGCAGATGCCTTGAGTTACCGGGCGGAGAGTTTGGGCAGTTTGGCATATTTACCAGCTTTAGAGAGGCCTATGGTGATGGATGTGCCGGCCATAGCCAGCTAGTTTGTGAGATTGGATCTTTCGGAGCCCAGTCAGGTTCTAGCTTGTGTGGTTTCCCAGTCTTCTTTATTTGATCGTGTCAGGGAGCGACAGTATGATGACCCTCATTTACTTTTCCTCAAGGACAAGGTTTAGCACGGTGATGCTAGAGATGTGACCATTGGAGATGATGAGTTATTGAGGATGCATGGTAGGATTTGCGAGCCCAATATTGATGAGCTTCGAGAGTTAATTTTAGCAGAGGCCCATAGTTCGCGGTATTCCATCCACCCGGGTGCTGTGAAGATGTATCAAGATTTGAGACAGAACTATTGGTGGAGGCGGATGAAAAAGGATATAGTTGGATATGTTGCTAGATTCCTCAACTGTCAACAGGTGAAATATGAGCACCAGAAACCGGGTGGGTTGTTTCAGCAGAGAGAGATTCAGGAGTGGAAATGGAAGCGCATCACCATGGACTTTGTATCTAGACTCCCACGGACCTTGAAGAAGTTTGATGCCATTTGGGTTATTATGGATCAGCTGACCAAGTTCGCTCATTTCATTCTTGTGTTTACCACTTATTCATCGGAGCGATTGGCGGAGATTTATATTCGGGAGATCGTTCGCCTGCATGGTATTCCAGTTTCTATTATTTTAGACAGAGGTACTCAGTTTACATCGCGGTTCTGCAGAGCCGTGCAGCAGGAGTTAGGTACTCGGGTGGAGTTGAGCACAATATTTCACCCCCAGACAGACGAACGGACAGTCTGAACGCACTATTCAGATTCTTGAGGATATGCTCTGCGCGCGTGTGATTGAGTTTGTAGGGTCTTGGGATCAGTTCTTGGCATTGGCAGATTTTGCTTACAACAACAGTTATCAGTCCATCATTCAGATGGCACCGTATGAGGCTTATATGGTAGGAGGTGTAGATCCCCGGTGGGTTGGTTTGAGCTGGGTGAGGCTAGGCTATTGGGCACAGAGTTGGTTCAGGACGCATTGGAGAAGGTTAAGATGATTCAGGATAGACTCCGTACAGCCCAGTCCAAACAGAAAAGCTGCGCGGACAGGAAGGTTTGTGATGTTTCGTATATGGTTGGTAAGCGAGTCCTGCTTCGAGTTTTGCCTATGAAAGGCGTCATGAGGTTTGGGAAGAAAGGCAAGTTGAGTCCGAGGTTTATTGGCCCTTTTGAGATTTTGAGGCGAGTTGGAGAGGTTGCTTATGAGCTTGCCTTGACTCCCAGTTTGGCCGGGGTTCATCCGGTATTTCATGTTTCGATGCTCCGAAGGTATCACGGGGACCCGTCGCACGTGTTGGATTTCAGTTCAGTCCAGTTGGACAAGGATCTATCCTATGTTGAGGAGCCAGTGGCCATATTGGACAGACATGTTAGAAATTTGAGATCAAAGAACATTGCTTTAGTAAAGGTTCAATGGCGGGGTCAGCCGGACGAGGAGGCGACTTGGGAGACTGAGCGGGATATGCGCAGCTGATACCCTCATTTTTTCACCACTTCAGGTATGTTCTCTATGCTCGTTCAAGGACGAACGAATGTTTAAGTGTAGGAGGATGTGATAACTCGGCCGCTCGTCTTAAGAATTAACGCCCCGATCCCCTATTAACTGCTTCCCCTAAGTTCATTTCTACTATTTTGGTTTGCTGGGACGTTCGGCATCAGGTTTCGGAGAGATTTAAGAGATTTAGTCCCTAAATGAGAGCTTAAGTGTTGAAAAGTGGTCCATAGTCAGAACTATGTGAAGACGGATTCGGAATGAAAATTCTGATGGTTCTGTTAGCTCTGTTAGGTGATTTTGGGGTCGGGAGCGTGTTCGGAATGCATTTTGGAAATCCGTAGCTAATTTAGGCTTGAAATGCCAAAGTTTGAATTTTTAAAGTTTCCGGTCCGATTGTGAGCTTTTGATTCGAGAGTCGGAACGAAGTTCCAGAAGTTGCAGTAGCACCGTCATGTCATTTGGGACGTGTGTGCAAAATTTCAGGTCATTCGGACGTGTTTTGGTTAGGTTTTTGATCGAAAGCGCATTTTGAATGAAATTGGAGTTCTTAGGCTTAAATCTTTGATTAATTTGGTTTTTCGGTGTTGTTTTAGGTGTTTTAAGGATTGGTACAAGTTTGAATGGGGTATTAGGTGATGTTGGTGCTTTAGGTTGAGGTCCCGGGGGACTTGGGATGATTTTGGATGGTTGACGGAAAGATCGGAGAAATGTTACAGCAGCTGAAACATTGCTGCTTCTGGTATTTTCCCATCTGCGGCTTGGGAACCGCAGATGCGGCGTGGAGGACCGCAGAAGCGGGTTTGGCCAGGCTCATCAGGCTCTGCATATGCAGTGAAATTTCCGCAAAAGCGGATCTGCATCTACGAGAGCAGGACCGCAGGTGCGAAATTTTGGATTTTTAATGAAACCACAAAAGCGGCTTAAGTTCCACAGAAGCGGGACCGCAGGTGCGGTCCCTTGTCCGCAGAAGCGGAAACCACTAGACTGAAATATGAAATTCAAGGGTTTTGTTTCAAAAGTTGAAAAATCAAATTGGAGCTCGGGAGAGGGCGATTTTGAATGGGTTTTGAAGAGGAGATCATTAGGTAACGTTTCTTTAATCCTTTATAGTTATATTCTATCAATATGTAGTTAAATCCATCATTTAAATGCGAATTGAGGATCAAAATTGGAAAAATTGGAAGAAACTTCTTAGGTTGAAATTTTGAATTTTGAGCAGGTGTTTGATATTCGATTTGGGAGATTTTTACATGGTTAGACTCGTGAGAGTATGAGGGTTCTGAAAATGTAAAATTTATCCGATTCTGAGACATTGGCCTGAGGGGCATTTTGGTCATTCTGCATAATTTTGCGTCTTAGCTTTGAATTAAATTGTAGAATCAATTGTTTGAGATGTTATTCACAACATGTAATTGAATTGAATCGATTTGAGCCATTTAGAGTCGGATACTCGTGGCAAACGCGTGGTTTCGAGTTGATTTTGGAGCCGATTCGAGGTAAGTGGCTTGTCTAACCTTGTACGGGGGACCTTTCCCCTTAGGATATGATATTTGGTAATTGAATGCCTTGTACGTGAGGTGACGAGTGCATACTTGAGCTAATTGTTGAAAATTTAATTTTACCTTAAAAATATTTAGACTGAGTTTCTTTCTTATCTGCTTTAGTCCATTTGCAATTGTAGCCTATGTTAGTTAGAAAAGCATGCCTAGTTGGTCTAAATTGCCTATTTGCTCAAGTTGCTTTCCTTGTATTACGTGACGTATGTTAGGCTAGAACTACCTGTTGCCTTGTATCTTTGGATTTCACTTCTGGATATCTTCTTGATGTGGTTGCACATTTACATTGGGACTACGGATGTGGGATTCCGGTAGCTCTCCCCCTTGTTTTTTTTACTTTGGGACTACGGGTTAGATTCCCGGTAGATCTCCCTGCACTTTTACATTGGGACTGCAGGTTAGATTCACAATAGATCCCCCCTACAAATTGATAGTTGGACTACGGGACGGAATCCTGGGAGATCCTTCGGATATACGCATATGATGGACTACGGGACGGTATGCCTGGAGATCCATTGGACAGTTAGGAAAAGGACTACAGGACGGTATCCTGGGAGATCCTCATTGTTACTTTTGGTATTGAGCTGTACAATTTTCGTGTTTACTCTGTTCCTTGTGTAATTGTTATTGCTTTATTTAGCTTGTCTTATTCTATTGATGTACTCATTATCACTGCCTGTTTTTCATACTGTCAATTCATATTATGTTGTTTAACCTCAATAGGGCCCTGACCTTCCTCATCACTACCCAACCGAGGTTAGGCCTTGACACTTACTGAGTACCGTTGTGGTGTACTAATGCCCTTTCTACGCATGTTTTCATGTGCAGATCCAGGTATCCCCACTCAGGCGCACTATCCTTGAGCAGGGAGGGCTACGGAGACTTCGAGGTACATCTGCAGCGTCTGCAGACCGAAGAGTCTCCTTCTTTACTCTATCTGTAGTACTTATCCTTCTATCGTACTCTTGTTGTAGACATCTCTGGAGGTTAGAGCATTTTTCAGTACTTCTTCTAGCTTGTGCTCCCGTGAGTTTCCGGGTTTTGGGGTGATACTTTAGACTTCCGCATTATTGATTTATATATGCCGAGCGGCATTTATATATAGTTTTCTTTTAGATGTTCAGTTTTAATTAAATTATTTCGCAAGTTATGTTATTTTTCGCATTGTTAGGCTTACCTAGTTATAGGGACTAGGTGCTATCATGACATGTTCACGGAGGGCGAACTGGGGTCGTGACAATAGAACATTGAAGAGATTACTTCGCGGTTGTAGTTATTGACCATAGGAAACTATTGAAAACTTCAGAAAATAAAGAGAAGCCATAATGATGAGAGTGACTAAGATTGAGGAAGAAAGAGATAATCTCTTGGCAGTGATTGCAGACCTAAGGGAAACAATAGAGGGACTAGGGACTGAGTAATAAAAGGGAAATTCTAGAAAAGGAAAAGAGGTAGCCAGTGAGGAACACATTAGGCTTGAAAACGAGTTGAAGGTTGTGAGAACTAGTCTGTGTGTTGAATCTGAGAAAAACAAACATCTCCAGACTGAACTGGAAAGAATAAAAAATGATCTTGAAAATTCCCTAAAGAGTGGACCTGGTCCTCAGAAGCTATCACTGCCATGTACGTTAATAATGGTGGAAATAGGCAGGGAATAGGGTTCTAATGGGAGAAAAAACCTTGCATCCCCCATAGCAAGTATGTTACTGTACCAGATAACTGGCTATGTATCCACTGTGGGAACAATGGGCATTTCAAAGAAAATTGCAAGCCAGGGTCCAGTCCATTCAGAAAAACAAAGTGTTTGCTGAAAATGTAACTACTAAAAAGGGACCAAGTTCCACCCACAAAAAATGCATATTACCGCATGGACAAAGAGAGCTCTTATTCATCCTCTTGCCTACTACAAGGGACCCAAACTTGCTCGGGTTCCTAAGACTAACTCTTAATCTCTTTATGCAGGGAACAATGAAAGGAAGCAGTCAACAGTGGTTCATGGATAGTGAATGTTCAAAGAACATGACTAGGAACACCATGGACTTTCTTTCACTAAAAGCCCTGCAACGAGGGAGTGTATCCTTTGGCAATAGGAAAAGGGGTACATTCTTGGAGTTGGAAAAGTCGAGAAATCACTCACTCACTCTATTAAGAATGTGTACTATGTCAATGGTCTTAAGTACAGTCTCTTCAGTGTCTCTCAGATCTGTGATAAAGGAAACAAGGTAGAGTTCTTGTCCAAAATATGTACAGTTACTAATCTGGTAACTGGTGAAGTGGTACTTATGGCCAACAGATACAAGAACATCCATGTTGCTGATTCTGCGTCCATACAAAGTGGTGATCTAAGTTATCTGAAAGCTGTTGATGATGATGCTGAAATCTGGCATAGAAGATTGGGGCATGCAAGCCTCTCTCTTCTGAAACAAACTAATTCAGAAGGACCTGGTCCATGGTCTGCCCATGCCAAAGTTCAAAGTACATAAAGTATGTGATGTCTGTACTAGAGGAAAGAATGTGAAGTCCTCCTTTAAGTATAAGAATCATGTAAGCACCTCAAAGCCACTCGATCTTCTGCATATGGATTTATGTAGCCCTATGAGAGTGAAAAGCAGGGGAGGAAAAAGATACATTATTGTGATAGTGGATGACTACTCCAGATTCGCATGGACTCTGTTTCTTAGAACAAAAGATGAAACCTTTCAGGTGTTTGTGGCTTTTGTGAAGAAAATCCAGGTGAAGATGGAGGCTAGAGTCGCATGTATTAGATCAGATCATGGAACAGAATTTGACAATGCCAAATTTGATGAGTTCTGCAATAAAAATGGCATTACCCACAACTTCTCAGCTCCAAGAACCCCCCAGAAGAATGGAATAGTGGAAAGGAAGAATAGAACTCTTGAGGAAATGACATGAACAATGTTGATCGATAGTGGGATTGCAAAGAACTTCTGGGCTAAAGATGTCAACACTGCCTGCTACTTGGTGAACAGGCGCATGATCAGATCTCTCTTGAAAAAAAAACCCCTACGAGTTGCTGAATGGAAGGTAACCCAAACTGACTCACTTAAGAACATTTAGATGCAAATGCTATATTCTCAACAATGGAAAGGATCATCTTAGTAAATTTGATGCAAAGAGTGATGAAGGAATATTTTTGGGGTATTCTTCTCAAATAAAAGCTTACAAGATATACAACAAGCAGACTCAATGTGTTGAGGAAAGTGTTATCTTTGATGAGTCCTATCCTTCCTGTGAGAAAAGTGCTAAAGATGATTAAGATGGAGAGACCTTACCGGTTCCTGGTGAAGTCATTGACATGAAAAATGGAAAGGCAGATATGATAAGCCAAGTGAAGGAGCCAAGTTGAGACAATATTGCCTCTTCTTCAATGGAACGAGGTACCTCAATTACAACTACTGAAGCTGAAGAAAGATTGGTTGATGCAGTATAAGATACCCTACTAGTAATTGAGAGAAGAACACAAGAGAACAAGTTAGATATACCCAGCTCCTCTACAAATGAACCTCAAATGCCCAACTAGAAACACAAAATCTCTCATCCTCTTGACAACATCATTACTCCTTTAGATTATGGAGTACAAACTAGGTCAAAAGCCAGAAATTCACTTTCCTTCTCAGCTAGGGCTGGGCATATATCGGGTAAAACCGATAACCCGAACCGTTAATTATTTATTGGGTTATCGGCATCGAGTTATTGGGTTAACGGTTTAGAATTTTTTTACTATTGGATTATCGGTTCGGATCTCGATTTGCCAATTTTGTTAATGGGTTAACCGATAACCCAATAAAAATTAATGAAATTACTATTTTACCCTTAAATAAATATATATGCTTGGACTTTTGTTCATTCTTTCCTATTCTTTCTTAGTTGTATTCTTCAGCTTTCAATTACTTCATCTTCATTCTTCATAGACCTTACTAGTTATTCCTAGTGTCAGTCTTTAGTCTTATACATTAGGCTTTTAATTCTAAAACAAAATTCATTTTTATATAGGGATTTTTTATTCTTAAATTTGTGAGCTCATGTTGTGTAGCCTATACCTACTACCAGTTTCTTTTTTCAGGTTAGGTATTTGACAAACAATATCAAGTTTATCTTGGATTATTTGAGGGCTTCAACGCTAGTGAATTGTCTTCTCTTTTTTTGCTTAACTCTAGATTGAGTTATCTTAATGGGTAAACCGATAATAGAACCGATAATGATCGATAACCGATTAACCGATACTCGATAACCGATATCTTATCAGTTCGATTATCGGTTTATCAAATTTATAAATCGATAATCGATATGCTAAACCGATAATATTCATAACCGAACCGAACCGAACCGACCGATGCACACCCCTATTCTCAGCCTTTTCTCTCCCAAATAGAACCCAAAAATATCAAGGAGGCTCTGGAAGATGCAGATTGGATTACAGCTATGCAAGATGAGCTACATCAGTTTGGAAGGAACAATGTTTGGCACCTGGTACCTAGACCCTCGGATCAAACCATTATAGGAACTAGGTGGGTATTCAGGAATAAGCTTGATGAACATGGAAACACTACAAATAACAAAGCTAGGCTAGTGGTTCAAGGCTACAATCAGGAGGAAGGGATTGATTATGATGAAACGTCTGCTCTGGTTGCTCGCATGGAAGCTATTAGAATCCTAATCGCTTTTGCATCTCATATGGAATTTACCTTGTTACAAATAGATGTCAAAAGTGCATTTCTGAATGGACTTCTTAAGGTAGAAGTCTATGTGAATCAACCTCCAGGGTTTGAATGTCATGAACACCCTGAATATGTGTTTAAACTGGACAAAGAATTGTATGGGTTGAAGCAGGCTCCTCGAGCTTGGTATGAAAGGTTGTAAAAATTTCCTCTTAGAAAATAGTTTTACCAGAGGAAAAATTGACAGCACCTTGTTTCTAAAGAAATGGGGAAGGAACATGCTCATTGTTCAAGTCTATGTTGACGATATCATTTTTGGGGCAACTACTGATTCTTTGTGTGAAGAGTTTGCAAAACTCATTGGAAATGAGTCTGAAATGAGCATGATGGGGGAGCTGAATTTCTTCTTGGGTCTTCAAGTGAAGCAGTCCACAAAAGGCACATTCATTTGTCAGCAGAAATATGTGAAGGAGCTCTTGAAGAGGTTTGATATGGAAGCATCAAAAGTGATTGACACTCCCATTGCGATGGCTGTCACACCTCCTTTTTCCTACTACACCCCGGGGAAAGGGTATAATAAAGGGAGTTTTTCCAATTAAAGGAAAATGGAAACAAGATTCATTTATCAAGAGATTCAGAGTCGCCACTTGGAGGATTTATGGTGCCCCAAGTCACCGGTTCAAATCCCGAATCGAGAAAAAAGTTGACTCTATTTAACAGTCCGCGAACCAGAAATCCGAGTAAGGAATGCTGTTAACCCGGGAGAAGGTGTTAGGCATTCCCGAGTTCTGTGGTTCTAGCACAGTCGCTCAACTGCTATATTCGACTTAGTTATCTAATCTTAAACAATTATGAATATATGTGCAAATTTTTTATGTTTAAGCGCTTTTATTCATTTTTTTTAGAAAATTACAACGTTATTAAAACACGTCTCGAACCACGTCACATAAATGCACCCGTGGCTTTCAACATATTTTAATATCATTGAGATTTGGATTTGGGTCACATAAATATGCACCCGAGTTTAAGAAGGTAATATTATTAAATAACGCGCCTAAAGCAACTACGCGTTGTTAACTTTGCGGGAGGCCATGGCAGTTCGCTAAATGGCACGTTCCGAGTTCTCAATATTTTAAAGAACTAATTAAAGAGGGCCAAGCAATTGTCATTTTTGATTTGGCGAGGCGCACCTCAATGTATTTTAATTAAGGCATTTCTACGCTAATTTTTGAGGGCCGTAAACTATTTACATTGCTTAAATCGATTCACCTCATTTTAAAGAAGAAAAAAAATAATTATTTCCGTTTATTTCACAAGACTTCTAATTGCCTGAAAGTTGCCTAATGGATTTGTTGAAATTCAAAGAAGATACTATTTTATTTTTTAAGAAAATTCAAACCCAAAATGATAAACTCAGCCTGACAAGTTGCGCACAAAATAAAGTCCACCACGATACACACATCGACTCTCTCGCAAAATGAAAGCAACCATATTTTGATATTGATTTTATTAAACCAAAAGTAATTTGAAAATTTTGGGGTTTGAAATGGGCTTGGCTAGTAATCCCCTAGGGTCGATTGCACTGGACCGGCTAATGAATTGGTAGCTTCAGCCCAAATGGGCTTATGGTTCCAAAACTCACCGTAGCGGCCCAAATCAGGGGCTAAGCATCCACAAGCCTACAAAGAGGATAATGGGCTTGTTTGAAGCCCAAATGAACAAATACTGAAATACAACAACTGCTCCTAAAAAATCATTGGACCACACGCTATAGCCCAATTTTCATGATCCATTACACGAACAATCAACACAATACATATTGTTTATCCTTATTAAATCAACTGCCCCTAAACATGCTCAAAATACATTCTAATATTAAGAATTTCCTATAATTCTACTAATTCATTATTACCTTGTTACTCTCAATTCAACATTAATCCTTATAACAATAAAAAAATGAATTCAGTAATGCTTATAACACATGCTACCATATTTATTCCAGTTAAAGATTCAACATTCTAACCTATGTTTCACTGAACAAGAATTATCAATAAACATCCCAAAGCACATATTGTCCTTAAGTTAACTTGGAATGGATATAGACTCTTACGAAGTAATTGAATCTCTCTACTACCATAACTTCAACAATACTTACTTAAAAAGACTATTATTATACTGGCACCATTCCAAAACTAATACATTCCCACAGTTGTAAACAAACTACAACATATCTTAACTGAATATTGAGAAAACTAATTGGAACAGATGTTCAAAACAGTCCCTTATTACTTAAGCTCTACAGGGAGCATTAAAGTTTAAGTATGAGCATGTTCTAATACAGGATTCAGCAGCTAAGTACATGTCTTTAGATGGACAAGATATGGAAAGGCCCAGGGAATATAATTACAACTATAACATAAAGAAAAATTACATCTTTTATTTCTACATCTCCAATCAAAACATCACATTATATAAATTCCAGAAGTGTGTACCTAGAAATTTTAAAGGAAACAAAAAAGGTAGTGAGAGCAAAGAATAACAACAGCAGTAACAGGATAGCAGAATCAGTCAGCAGTTCAAATCAGCTCTTAAACCTAGGAAGTGAGGTAAAACTCAGAAAACCAGCTCTAATCCAGGCACATGAATCAGACCACCTCAAACAGAACTTGATTCTAGGTTATTTCTAACACCAATACCCAAAAAATGGTTTTCAATTTAGGAGAAAAATTCTGAAATCCACCTCAGAGTCTAATGAAATAGTGTATTTTTAGGTGTTTGTATTCTAGAAATCTCAATTCCCTCTTTTAATGTGTTTAACCTCAGACCTTCAGAATGTTCTCAATGTAGATTGGATTTCTCTCTGTTGAAACTATTTGATTTTTCAGAATTTTTTCAGTGTGTGTCCGGTTTTTAGAGTGTTCAAAAATCCGTTTTCAATGTGTATCTATTTTTCAGAACGTATATCTCCTCTGTATGTCCTGGTAGAATCTCTATCTCTCGGTCTCCTTTTTATCCTCTACCCCCTTCCTTCTTATAAGTTCTCAAACTCCTTTTCCTCCTGATTTTAGGCACCAAGTTGACAGTTAATTAGCTTATTTCAGTCCTTAAATGCATTTCCCACTATTAGTTGTCTTTCATCTTTTACAATCCTACTAACTTAATGCTTATTAACTACTACATCTTATTGTGCCTCCTAAACTTATTAGCAGCCTCCTATTTTAACTACCGAGGATCCAAATTCCCTAGAATACCCCCTGAAACCTTGGTGAATTACTCCCTTAAACTAATCCTGAAAACAGACCAAAATATGAGTCAGTTTGACCCAATGGACAATCAAACAGTGGTTCTCAAAACCCTGGACTGACCCCTCCCTGAACCTCAAATGGTTCAGGCAGACCCTGGAGTCCAATTGAATCAAATTGAAAGGGTCCAAATGAACAATTCCAGTCCAACCAGTTCATCGACTCGACATCTAATTAACCATTCTACAGATTAACTAATTCGAGTCTAATATTTTATCAAAGAACAGAAATCAAATCACACTTAAAAAGGTTTGTAATTTTAAAGTTATTTCTAACAATCTGACTATCAATATTCACACAAACTAAAAACTAATTCAACCATAATTCTTACTAAGACCTAGTTCCACTACAGGAAAATAGGTCTTTAGCGATGGGAAATTTGGTCATTAAAACTCCAAATCCGGTCGTCATAAGTCAATTACGATGGGATAAAAACCGGTCATCGCCGGTCATTAGTGCCTCCGTCGTTAAAGGCAAAACGACCGGATTTTGATCCCGTCGTAAAAACTCTTTTAACGATAGCAAGGAATCCAGTCGTTATACCAAGATTAGCGAGGGGATTTTTCCATCGTTATATGTCGTCCCAGTCGTTAAAACCTTCACCAACGGTAACTAATTGTCAATCGTTGTTAGTGTATGGCGACCGAAATTCCATTCGTTAATTGTATGTACTTTTAACGACATACTTTATAAAAACCAAAATTTCCCTTTGCGAATGTGAGCTTTTAAGTAATAAATATATTAAACGCATTCGAAATCATACAAAGAATTATGAAGTCAATATTGACATAAAACAATCTTTTTTAATTATAGATAGAGAACTAATCAAAGTACGTAGCACTAATATTACATCCAAACTGCATGATCCATGTTTTCAATTCCTTAAAGAAAACAAAAAATTAAAGAGAAAGTAAAATAGTAGTTTGTACGGATGACGACTACAACTCCTAATAAAAGATAATAGATTTTCCTTGTTCTTCAACAATTCTAGCTGCTTCAACTTGCTTGGAACTATCGTTATGGAAGATTCTTCAAACTTCAGGCCCTTTATCTGATCTGTTAAAAAAAGGTTCATATAATTAGTTGAATAAGAAAACAAGATTTAAGATTGATAAGTTTCTACAACACGAAGCGAAGAGCATCTCAAAATACTATATGAACAATCAGTGCTTCTTACAACTACATTACTAAATCCACCTTTTTTACAATTATATTTTCTATCAATTAGTATGCATATGTAATGAGAATGAGCATTTACCCTCTAAACTGAAGTCTTCTCTTTCCTATATCTATGAATGTCTGCAGAGTAGGCCAAGAGAAGCAACAGCCTGTATATAGGTACCATTTCTGCATTTCAATAAACTAGCAGACAACAGACAACTGAAGATCCTTTAAAACTCTCCTTTTGATTCAATGACAGAAGTGGATCCCAACCAGAATCACTAAAAGGGTCGACATTGGGCATTGAAGTGAGGTTGCTTCATCTTCTTAATTACTTGAAGTAACTACATACACTTCTCAAAGTGTATCCTAGTCCATACATGTTTCCTTCACACAGATCCTGAATTTCTATGATATTAGTGTTCCATGCCTTTTTATGACATTTACTGGGCTGCATTCCTTCCATCCTTTAGTGCATCAATACCTACAACTAGTTTAAATTCCTACTAGATCAAATCAATTACGTGGTATAGATTTGACAGAAAATTGTGGTTGAGCCACATCCATATCTTGTGCATGTTTTTCCACTCTATTTAGTGTAGTAGTAATGATTACTTCTGATTTATCAAAGCTTGTTGTTGTTGTTCTTAAGAACACTTAGTGAACAATGTGAAGGGCAGAAGGGGTCTGGCAAATGAAGAAAAACAGGGCTTCTGTAAACAAAGGTAAAAAAAAAAGTTACACAGTAAGTATTGATCAAAATATAACAAAAGAAGAGAGCACTTTTACACTTCCTTCCATTTCCAATGAATTGCCATGTTGTGGTATTGTTCTTTTAGGAAGTTTCTTTCATGCAATTAGAAGAAAATTGAGTCCTCTTTTCATGACAACAGTTTTTTCCCCTATCTCCAACCCAATAAAATGACTCCTGAATATTAAGCTTTATCATTGTACCAGTTCTTATATCACAGTATGGGGAGAGTTACACTGACATTTAATGAACTCAATTTGGATAGTTAGTTCAGTATCTGTTGCTCTGCTTGGCTAAGCATCACCACTAAATAATGCTGGGCAGAAAACTTTCTATGCAGTCTTTGGAAATACAATTCAAGCATATTGGATACAAAGTGGAATAAATACCAATGCAACATGCTATTACACCAAACCAATATGGAATACAAGTAAAGGTTTCAAGGGAAAGCAGAGAAATGACACACAAAAATGATCGCAAATATAGTGTACTGGTTCGTTGTTGTACAACAAACTTACTCAACAGTATGTAGGGCAGAATTATTCTTTGCTACAGATGCAAGAGCTACTGGGAGGAAAAATGGAGCAGCAGGAATGGATCGCAAATTAGTTTGATTCTTTTGCATTTTTCAGTCTCTCATTTGTCTGCATTGCACCTAACTGTAACAGCTAATGAGATGTTTTGAGTATCTATGTCATAGTTACTTAGGAGGGAAAGAGTTATACGTACTTTCAAATAAAGCAATGGACAGGACGATCATGCTATAACGTTTTTGGATAACTACTTTAGTCAGGTTTGTGTCTTAAATTTTACTTTCTGTAACGTATCACTTGATTTCAATAACTTCATACACCCTTCCCTTCCCTCTCCGCTGGTGTTAAAAATAGCGTGAAGCGAGGAAAAGCGTCAAAGCACATTTCGCTTAAAGCGAGAAGCGAGAAGCGAAGCGCTCGCTTTTTTAAAGTGAAGCGGAATTAAAAAAATCCGTTTGGCCACTTCGCTTAAATTCTGTTGCTGGATTCTGGGAAAGAACCGAGGTAAAAAAAATTCGCCAGCATTTTACTACTATTTGGGCGTTGAAACAGTGAAAGAGAAGAAGATGAAGAAGTTAGAAGAAAAAGAAGAAGAAGAGAAGAAGTCAGAAGAAGAAGAAGAGAATAAATCATCACAAGAATAAGGTCACACACCTGTTGCTGGAATCTGTTGAAGAACCCTAGTCTAGCAGCTGTTTAAAACAAAGAAGCGCTCGCTTCGCTTGGTCGCTTCTCGCTTTTTAGTGAGAAGAGATCGCTTTTTCCTACCTGAGTCGCTTCACATGGCAGAAGCGAGGAAGGGGTCGCTTCGTTTCGCTTCTCGCTTTAAGCAAGGAAGCGACCGCTTTTTCTAGCACTGCTCTCCGCAAAGAGCGTTTCGTACTTTTCCTCGTTGTTTTCTTGTTATTGCCTATTTTCTGGTGTAGTTTCTCAGAAAAACTTTAATTTCTAAGTACATTTGCACCCTGCACATCGGTGCCACCCAGATGTTTAACTATTTCATTGTCACTAACCTGCACATTGATCAATATTTTGCAAAAAGGATTTGGCTATCTGTGCAAGCAACAGAAAATAGTTCTGGACCTAAAATCTCAAGGTCAGTACTTTATTTAACTAACAACAAAAGACTTCACTAAATTTATTTAAGGATATTCATCAGATCATAGTTGGTAGAAAGCTTACGAACCTGTTAAACACAATTTCAGCTTGTACTTTATTGACTTGAAGATGATGCTGATGAAGGTTGATCACCCAATAAGCTGATAATATGTTCATACTTAGCATCTATGTCGTCCATACGTATTTCTAGTGATTGTTTTGCTTTTTTAGTTGCATTCAGCTCGGTCTGTAGTGATTCTTTTTCTTTCCGAATTGCATTCAGCTCAGTCAGTATTGCAGCCTTTGAGTCGCTATCACCTTTCAACTCCTTAGTGGTTATACCACCCCCTAATCCAACCACATGACTCTTGTTTTGAGGTCCGAAGCATCTTTCTATTACCTCGATATTCGTAAGAGATGGCTCGGATTGTACCAGTTCTTGTATCTCAGCCTATAAAATACAAAAAAAATTAAAATAATAAAATAAATCAAAATAAAATGAAGGATGTAAAATGAAGTTCATCAATAAGCATACATATTTTTCACCAGCTTCAGGTTCTACAAGCGTGTCATTTTTCTTGTGAGTCTCAAAGAAGATAGTCGCCATGTTCGGTGGATTACCATCTTTGCCTCCCTTCATATTTAAACAAACAAGTCAAACAAATACGGGATTTTTTTTAAGGATTGCACTGTGCACTTACCAGTTCGTAAATAATTTCTCTAATCGGCTTGCTACCCGTACGATGAGGCATTCTCAACTTAGACCTATTGATCGAGTTTCTAATACTTGTTTCCTATATTAAGAACAAACCATTAAAATTATGAAGTGTTACTTACAATAATAAGAAGTTAAAAGTAGTTATGAAGTCTTACCGTAAATTTTTTACTTAAAAAATATTTCTTGACCAACCATTCCCAATCACTCTTGTCTATCTCCTCCGGGACTTTTAGTGCTTCATGCAATGGCTTAGACTTCACATACTTGTGCAATGATCCTCTCCAATTGGTCCATAACTTTCTCATATGATTTAACACGTGATCTTTTTGATGATTCATGTCATCACTGTCAAATTTATCCTAAATATTTTTCAAAAGCATTAATCAAGAAAGTAAAAAATTTCATGTAAACTAAAGATAGTTTTTCCTGTTTCAGACAAAATGTGTCTGTTTTCAGTTACATTGCTTAAGACCTAGGATCTTCAGCATTCACAAAGATTCATGACAAGAAACCAATATTTAAAATTAGGAGTGGAAGTGCTGAACCATTTTTCATGAGATCTGGAACATGTAATTAGGGAAAGGAACACTAAAATCTCCAACAGTTTTGGTTCCTATAGAGTTCTATCTAGAGAATAAGAAACATGCTCCTTGACTAGCACCTTAGATTTTTCCTTCTTATTGATTCCTTAAAACTGGATCATTATAACTTTGCCAAAAGGGGAATGTGCCTATGGAAAATATAATTAGATTTGTACTTGTAGGCAATACTGTTATCAGATTAGATTGGATGAGGAGACTGAAGATAGCCCTTGGAGCAGCCTGAGGTTTGCAGTATCTTCATGACCTTATTATTAATCCTCCTATCATACACAGAGGCATCAAGTCCAACAACATCTTGCTGGATGAATGCCTAAACGCAAAAGTTGCTGATTTTGGTTTGTCCAAGCTTCTAGGTGACTCTGAAAGGGGTCACATTACCAATCAGGTCAAAGGAAGAATGGTGAGTAAAGATTCTCTTCATGCCTGCCCAAACTTATTTGATTTGGAATATTGTATGCTTATATCCTAGCATTTTCTGATCTCCACAAGTTCAGAAATTGTATTGTCTTGATAATTTAGTAGGAATCATTTGGGACTTTCTAAGGGAGAAACATCTGAACTTAGGGGCATCATACCTTTGTGTCAATAAGACAATAGGGGCATCATACCATTGTGTCAATAAAATGCAGCTCAACTCTCACACCAGAAGAATTACTCAACAGGAACAACTACAGCCAGGTGCTGAATGATCAGCTATGACATGGGATTTTGGTGTTCAAAAATGGGATCGATGAGTGAATTATGGACTAAAATCTTAGTGCACTTCATTACCCCCATATACCAGGAAGGCTATCGAACAAATTTGGTCTCAGAATTTTGCTCGAACTCATAAGAGATCTGCAGCAAACTATGCAAACTCACTCATACACACAACTGCTGGTATAAAGATATATTTACAGAGCAGTTGCGGTGGATCACAAGGTGCTACAGCTGGCACAATGCATTTGCCTTAATCATATACAACACAAAGGATATAATGATCGTGGCTTCTTGAGCTCATCACCACAAATCTGGATAATGCAAGATGCAAAAATTGCTTACTCACACACTCAAGGAAGATGCAGATGCAGGTTTGGACATTAATTTGGAAGATTCACTGGATTCATTATGTTCAAAGTTGGCGCAACAATGGTGACACAAAAAGATCTATTTGAGATTTTTTTTAAATTCTAACTAGCATCTTAATTACATAACACTTCATAGTCACAGAACACACTGTCTTATAAGTTAGAGCTAGAGATTCAAGAAGTGATCCCGACAAAGGATGCAATGAAACTAATTGAATGTAAAATGCAACCGATCATTTGTGGAATTAGCATTGATTAGAACTACCTTAACAAAAATTTCCAGCCACCATCAGCATATCTAACATAGACCATAAACAGAGTGGGAACGGTAACAAAAATTTCAAGTACTTTCAATTAAAATTTTGCTTTATAGTGCTTTAGATTCTTACCGTAACAGCTCGCCACATGTGTTCCAGCTTATCTTCTCCAATGTCCTTCCATGAATGTACTTGCAACAGACACATATTACGATCACGGACTAATATACCCAAGTGTCTCGAAAATGAGGCTTGATGCTTTCCAACAACCCGATTGTGGTAAAAGTTGACTCTAAACTTTTCTCCAGGTTTGAGTCCCGCAACATCTTTATTCCTATTCTTTCCTCTCACCTTTTTTGGGTTTTCAGATTCACATAGATCTGCAAATTTTAATTTTTAACATAAATTAAATTCCAATCTTATAACAAAAAAATATTAAACTTGATACCTTGCATCATTGCATCTTCTTGAGCGAGAGAAACATCGTCTTCCATCGGATCGAAACTAGGAGGCATAAGATTATTACTATTATGTGCTAGCTTATTCTGCTCAGAAGCTTTTGAGTTGTGATTTTTACTTTCCCTAACAAGATTTCTCTTTCCAACACTTCCTTTTGCCGAGCCCACAGATCTAACGTTTTGCCCGCATCCCCTTGCTAAAGCACCAGGTTGACTGCAAGTGTCTCGTACATTCTTCGAAGTAGCTCCAACTATAGCAGATTTTGATTTGAGTAAAGCATAAAATAACTTCTAGTCTTATAACAAACAAAAAAGAATAAGTAAAGCTTGAGACCTTGCATCATTTCAGCTTCTTGAGTGAAGGGAATATCTTCTTCTGTCATATCAAAAACAGGAGGCATAAGATTATTACTATTATGTGCTAGCTTATTCTGCTTAGAAGCCCTTGAGTTGTAATTTGTAATCTCTCCAAACAGATTTTTTCTTTGCGAACATTTACTTTCGCGAAGCCCAAAGATCGAAAGCTTTGCCCTCGTCCCCTTGCTAAAGAGGCAGGTTGAATGTATGCAAGATTTACATTCTTCAAAGCTCCTCCTGTTTCTGCAAATTTTGATTTATGTGAAACATAAAATCAATACCAGTTCAATAAGAAACATAAAAAAAGGTTAAAACTTAAGAGACCTTGCTTCGCTTCAGCATCTTGAGCGAGGGGAGCATCGTCTTCCATTGAAACGAAACCAGGGGGCACAATGTGCAAGCTTATTCTGCTCAAAACTGCTGAGTTGTGATTTTTACCGTCTCCAATCAGAATTCTCTTTCCAATACTTGTTTTTACAGATCCAAAGTTGTGTCCTCTTCTCCTTGCTAAAGCACCAGGTTGAATATATGCATGATGTACATTCTTTAAAGTTGCTCCCATTTCAGACTTTGATGGATTCATGTCAATCTAAAATAAATAAAAGTATGGAGTAACTGTTAGCCTAAGAAGAAAGTCAAAGCAGATAGTAGATCTCTTTTACATGCAATACGAAAGCATCCCAATAAAATACAGAAAATTTGAATAGTTCCACAACACATTTGTTATTACATGTAATTCTTCGAACATATGTTTATTCCCTCGAACATATGTTTATTCCCTCTTTATTCATGCAGATGCAAAACAAGCTTAGTGAATGGACACAATCCAAAAGGGACATTGAGCAGCAATACTTTCCAATACTCTACCCTCCAATCCGTTCATTTTTCCTTTCACAATATGCAAAGAGAGCATTGGAGGATATAAAGCACATGGTTGTCGGGGTGCTCGCTAATGGTAATAAGTTATTTGGTCTTCAGTGGCGTACTATTCTTTTCCATGGAAAATCCTTGCCATAAAGAAGCTCAGCGAATGAAGGTTGAAGCTCAGCAAATTGTTATGCTAGTTTCTCTCCTACATAACTTGTGGTTGTTAACAACTTTCTTTATGTTTTACCAAATTTTTTGCAGATTTTTAATTAATAGTAGAGTTTTTTGTATATGTATAGTTATTGAGGGGCCATACTTCTAGCTTTCTAAATGCAAAATCTAGAAAGGACATACGCAACCATAACAACAAACAATATAGACTGTATAGTATACAACTATTGGCTGTGTTGGGAACGATTCTAATAATAGCAGGCCTATAATTGTTTTGGAGCAGCTCTATTGGACTTAGTTCTTCACATAAAAATAAATAAGTGTTCAATAAGATTCAATGTATCAGGTAACAAGCAAGAAAATTATGAGCTTAAAATTAAATTGATAAAGAAAGAAAAGAGCTCACTCTCTAATAGTTTTTTCATGAATCCACCAGTGTCCACTGTTGTAGTAACATGTACCAAAATTTAGCTAAAACTATATACAAAACAACTACTGATAGCAATAAAGCAAGACCGTGGAAACGCAAGCAATGCTCACCGGAGTTGTCCAGAATCTTGGAGGTGTCAAGAATCTTGGAGGTGCGACCTACTAGCTTAGACCAATTCCTGAAAAACAACATGCAACAAATCCTTTTTATTTCAGAGAAAAAAGTAACAGGGAAGTATGAAGATGTAGGTGAGATAGAAGAAGGCAACGAAACAGAAACCATAAAGTTAGAATGAAGACATATCTCTATAGCAATAAGATTCTTCAGAGAATCAACATTAAAATTGCTAGTACAGAATACACACAGAATAAAGCTCTCCATTATGCAGGAAAGATAAAAATCCTAAGGAAAGCTTTCAGAAAGGGCATACAAACAACACTCACATTACAAGCCACATATTGAAAATGCATACCAAGTAAAAGTGATCCATAAAAACTAAATCAGAAAACTTCTTTTATCAAGTTATTAGCCAAATTTTGACGTACTGTAAACGAGTTATGCCTAGAAAAGCAAGAAGCAAGAGGCCGAATGAAATAAATATTGACAGCAACCACTATAAGGTTAAATACCTTCATGAGTTCTTTTACTTTTCATTTGTGTAGAATTCTCTAAATTCTCGAAATCATCATCATTTTCTTGCAAAATGTCAAAAGTATCACGTGGCAGAACTTTTCTTACAACATGCCAGCCTTTATTTGAAGGATCATTGACATAAAATACTTGTAATGCTTGGTTTGCTAATACAAATGGCTCATTAGTTTTCAATAATCGCTGAGGATTAACACTCACAAAGCCATATTCATCCATTTTAACTCCCTTTTCTTGGTCATACACATCAAACCACATACATCTAAACAAGATCACTCTTTTTCCTCCAATAAATTGCAATTCGAGAATCTCAGTGAGTTCTCCATAATAATCAATATTTTTATTCTCTTCATCTGTCTCACCAACTACAATCACCCCGCAATTTTGAGTTCTCAAACCACTGTCATAGTCTTTCACATGAAACCTATATCCATTAGTAATGTAACCTTTGAGATGTTTCATATATGGCAGGGGACCACGTGACAAAGTAAGCAAGTCTTCCATTTTCTTACTGTTATCACATTTGTATAATTCTACAACCTATCAAAATTAATTATATAATTTAATTAGCAAATACTATATAAAAAATTATGTTTTAAAAATAGCAATAGTATATAACTAGTACTAACCTTTTTTTTAAACCAACTAATGAACTCCCTATCTGAATGTTTTTGCGAGGTAACACCTGGAATTTCTAAAAACTCTCTACAAAAAATTAAAGAATAAAATATCATTTTAATTGAAATCATGGACAAAGTATATGAGAATTATTATGTCGAATCAATACTTACTGGAGAAATGGTTGAATTTCATCACAGTTCTTCAAAATATAAATATGTGCTTGCTCTAATTCAACTGGATTAAGTTTGTCCAATTTTCCAGCTCTTAATTCTTTTCCAGGTTGAGAAAAAATTATTAAACCTCCATCAGATTTAATAACACCACCATCATAATTCCGCTCAAGGCGATTAAAATTTGTTTCCATTGTATGCAAGTACCTTGAGCATAGAGTCAAACATTCAGTTGCAAAATATCCCTCCGCGATAGAACCTTCTGGGCAAGCCCTATTGCCAGCTAAAGATTTCAAAAAGTATAGCCATCGCTCCACTGGATACATCCATCAATATTGAATAGGTCCAGCAATCATAGCTTCATTAGCTAAATGAATCGGCAAGTGCACATTACATCAAAAAATGAAGGAGGGAATACATTTTCTAACTTGCACAGAGTTATAGGAATTTGAGCTGCTATCTGTTCTAACTCATCTATTCTTAAATATTTTGCTCCAAGTAAGTTGAAAAATAAAGACAACTCAATAAGAGGTTCACATACAGATTTGCAAAGCATACCACGTATAGCAAGTGGAAGTAAATGTTGTAGAAGAACATGACAATCATGACTTTTTAGGCCTGAAATTTTGCGATCTTTAGTGTTGACACACTGAGATATATTTGATGAATATCCATCTGGGACCTTTAAGTTCTTTATGAATCTGAGAAATTTGTTTTTCTCTTCCAGAGATAACGTGTAACATGCTGTTGGTAGCTCATATTTATCCCCATTTTTAATTGGATGCAATTCTTTCCTTATGTTCATTGCTTGCAAATCCAATCGAGCTTTTATGGTATCTTTGGTTTTTCCTTTGACATTTAAGATTATCCCCAAAATATTGTCACATACATTTTTCTCAATATGCATCCCATCTAAATTATGTCGCAACAATAGAGTTTTCCAATAGGGAAGATCAAAGAAAATACTCTTCTTATTCCAATTATCACCCCTACTCTCATGTGATATTTTAATCGTTTTCTTTGGATCTTTTGTTAGTGGTAAACCATCTAAATCAGCAACTTGATCAAGTATATCCTCACCGGATAAAATTTCGGATGGTAGTCTTCGCTCCTTAGTGCCATCAAATGACTCTTTATCATTCCTCCATTTGTGTTTAAGAGGAAGAAAGCGCCTATGACCCATATAACACTGCTTTTTACCATTTTCTAACCTAATTGAGGATGTTTTTTTATTGCAACATGAGCAAACCAATTTTCCTTTTGTACTCCATCCAGATAAGTTTGCATAAGCCGGAAAGTCATTAATGGTCCATAATAAAGCTGCATGTAACATAAAGTTCTGTTTAGCTGACGCATCAAAGGTCTCCACTCCAGTTTCCCATAATTCCTTTAATTCATCCATCAAAGGCTGAAGAAAAACATTAATTGCGTCTCCTGGACTTTCAGGACCAGGAATAAGCATCGACAAAATAAAATTCTCTTGCTTCATACATAACCAAGGTGGTAAATTATAAGGAATAAGTACAATAGGCCAAATGCTATAAGGAGTTCTAGAACTTCCAAATGGTTGAAAACCATCACTAGCAAGTCCAAGTCGAACATTACGAGGTTCATCGGCGAAAGATTGGTAAAGTTCATCAAACTTTTTCCACGCTATTGAGTCAGCTGGGTGCCTCATTATTCCATCGTCAACTCTTTTGTCATGATCCATGTCATTAAAGATGATATCTTTGAGGACATAAACAACCTTTGGAGTCTTGGCTTTAAGGGAAAATAACGTAAAATCTTGTGCACTATCTTTTTCCCACTCTTAAATTTAGTTTCTCCACTATGTTTATCCTCTTTCCATCTAGACGCTCCACAAATTTTGCAAGATTCAAGAAACTTATAATCCTTCCAATATAATATACAATTATTCTTACAAGCATCAATCTTCCTATAAGAAAGTCCAAGATCCCGAATTATCTTCTTTGCCTCGTAATATGAATCTGGCAAGTTTGATTCGTCAGGTAATAGTTCTTCCTTCAACATCTTCAATAACATTGTAAATGACTCGTAACTCCAATGCCCAATACTTTTGATATGAAGCAATTTAACCATAGTAGAAAGTTTAGAAACTTTTGAATTTTGGTACAATGGTTGCTCAAAATCCTTTAAAAGCCTATAGAATTTTTTTGCTTCAAGATTTGGTTCCACCTCAAGAAAATCATAACCATCAGTGTTCGTATTGTCTGCGTCAAAATCAGGGTATAAATCTCTTAGGATCCCATGTATTTCATCCTCATCATCAGCTTCTTCAATGTCATCATCTTCTTCATCTTCTGGAGTTGATTGTGGCTCACCTAACTTTTCCCCGTGGTGATACTAAAAAGTATAATTTTGAATTATTCCATGTACTATTAAATGTGACTTAACCATCTCACGTGTTCTTGAAGATGTGTTACAACATTTGATACATGGACAGCGTATTACACGCGCTTCACTTAATCTTGTAAAAGCAAAATCCAAAAAGCTCTCCACCCCAAGCTTGTAAGCATTACTAAGTCGGTCATGGACAAGTTCTATCCATTTCTTATCAGGTGCCATAATCTGGTGCATGTGTAATATATATGTATATATGTTAAAAGGACTTATGGATCATCAATAACTCCTATATTACAGGAAAACTTATCAAAGAATTATATTATATTTAAAACAAAATACCTCTTAGTAAAACATTATTTATTTTTTACCCTTTAAAAATTTATTTTACACTAGACATGATTAATTTAATTAATTTTTTAATATTGAGACAAACTCTATTTCTTTTACTAGTGAGAAGTCTTATTTTTCCACTAAAACTTCTAGGGATATTGAGAAAAAGAAGAAAAAGCAAAAAGAACAAGAAAAATCAACATGATGGAAAAGCAGTTACAGAGGTTGAACAATATAAAAAAGAATATCACACGAGGTCGAGGAAAATGAAGCGGCTAAGTCTTCTCAATTTAGGACCTATGGAAATGGATTGGTCATAGAGGAGTTGGCAATGGGCAAGCCGGATGGGAAAAGAACTTTCCTAGGAACTAAGATATAGTTTTCTTTTTTTGGACTCTATGTGATAAATTGTTCTCTCACTCTGCCATGGAAAGTAATGAAATCTTGATAGTCACAATTAAGTCAATTAGGATTTAAGTTTCTGAATCTTTGAGTTCTCTTTGATGAACTTGTACGGAGCACACTTATTATTAATAATGATTTTCTGCCACTTTTAGGTTGGTGTATGCTATATAGGCAAGCTGAAGAAGAATGGCAAAATATTCGATTCCAACATTGGGCAAAGAACACCTTCCGAAACAAATATGATTTTACTCTTTTTTTCATACAGGCAATGCAAAGCTATATGTAATCAAATAATTCAATTGAATTCGCTACGCCAAAAAATTATAATGTGCAAATAGGAGATAATTTTTTTGTACATATATAAAAGTTTGAATTATGTGTAAATTCTGAATCCCCTTATAAGAATTTCTACTGCAACGCATATAGGACCTCTCTCGCAAACTATAACAGATTAAGAATCCGAAAATTTTACCTATCCTGCATTATTAAAAGTAGGAACCTCTTAAGTTAAAAGTCAAATTACATATTTGCCCTTCTTTAAAACCTAATTGTTTTAATTAAAAAAATAAAACTTTCGGGGCGAGTAGACAGTCCCATTAACAGTCACAACTATTCATTGTTTCTCATTTCCTAACAGGGTGTCAATCCTTATAAATATGGTAGCTGTTCTCTTCGAGGTACTCAGTGTTTGTATATATTAGAGGATTAATTCTCATGAAGTCAAGTCTCTAAATCTACAGACTACCAAGAGAAAAATGATAACAAATTTTGGTTATCCAAACTTATCAACTTGAAGAAAAATAGATAAAGTCGTGGTGCAAGTTAAATAAGATGTGCTAATGTTTGATTTGCATTCTCATTGAAGGATTATGATCTTAATAATTTATACAATCAATACTCTTCAAACGAATGAGTTATAGAAGACATTTTTATGCAGAACGTAGAAAGGAATAATGGAGAAGAAGAATATGTTAACACTATGCCTGCATCAAAAAAGAATTTATCACTTTTCCTTAATTTTGCATCCTACATCGCCTAATTATGGTGGGATACACAAGTGCTTCAATACAAAAGGTAAAACAAAGAACAATGAAACGTGACGTGAATGAAGCCAATGGGTTATCACCAGTTGCAAACATTTTAATTTCATGGTGTGCTTCAACCGATTTGGACAAAAAATACCAGAGAGTTGGATGAAAGGATTTTGTTTTTGCCAATGCTGCTACATTGGTCCAAAGGATCATCTTTCTTTATCATAGTTTGTTTTGAGGACATAAAAGTGATATTCACGAAGGCAAAGTCAACTTCAAAGTGATATATAGAGAAGAAAGTGACAAAAAAGTTAAGTTCTACTTTCTTTAATCTATCCATTCTTTAATCATCTATACTTTGTGATTTATGAAATTTAATATCTACGAGAATTAGGATACATGTTCATGATCTTATAGTACTCTATGATATCTAATATGATTCTTAAATCATGTGTATATTTGTTTGGTTTGATGGTTGTATGTTACTTCTTTGAATCTCCATTCTTTTTTTGCCATCACCACTTTTTTTTAGTTGTATGTGACACTTCTAAACAACACAGAAATTAAAGAGAGTAACAATATTAGGTTCTATTCTAATAGACAACAGAGTGTGCAACTTGAAATTGATATGGTATAAATACTACTCTCATGTTTAAGGTGAAAATCAATAGATAACATAACATGCAAAGAAAGCGTGTACTTAAAGAAGAAAGGCATATGTAACGACCTAACCGGTCGTTTTGAGATTCGGCGCGTTATTCAGCAGTTTGAGATCATGAGCAGCTTCATCTCAGGTATATTGACTTTGTGTGTATGGTCAGAATTAAAATTCAGGAAGTTTGGAGTCAAATCTAAATGGAAATTCCTATTTTGAAAGCTTAAAGTTGAAGAAATGAACTAGGATTGGAATTTTGAGTAAATGACCTCGGAATTGGAATCCGAAGGTTCCAGCAGGTTCATATGATGATTTCGGACTTGCGCGTATGCTCGGATCGGGTTTTGGATAACCCGGGAGCGTCTTGGCGACTATTGTGGAAGATAACATTTTAGAAGAAATTGCATCAGTTTGGCTTAAAATGCATTTCAGTGTTATTGATGTCCGTTTGGGATTCTGAGACTGGGAGTAGCACCGTATGGTGATTCTGGATTTGGGAGCACGATCGGCAGTAAATTCGGAGGTTCGTAGGTCATTTCGGAGCCGTTTGGCCAAAGATAGAAATTTGAAGGTTTTTGAGAAAATTCGACCGGAAGTGGAAATTTTGATATCGGGCTCGAAATGNTCCAGTTGATAGGTGAGATTTTGATCCGAGGGTCAGAATGGAATTTCGAAAGTTTATGTAGCTTCGTTATGTCATTTTGGACTTGTGTGCAAAATTTGAAGTCAATCGGACTTGATTTGATAGGTTTCGGCATCGAAAATAGAAGTTGAAAACTTCAAAGTTTATCAAGCTTGGATTGGAGGTTGATTCATGATTTTAGCATTGTTTGATGTGATTTGAGGCCTCGAACAAGTCCGTAATGTGTTTTGGGACTGGTTGGTGTGATTGGTCGGGGTACCGGGGGCCTCGGGTGTGTTTCGGGTTGTGATTACGCTCTTATTTGATATTTCAACATCGTTTCTTTGGACATAAAGGGGTACCATATTAAGCAAATGAGCTCAAAATTTAGTTTTGTTTGAACCATTAGATTCGTATCGAAATTACGGAGCCATAGGAAAAAGAATCATTGAATTTGGACATCGTATGAGGAAGTTATGCTCATTTTTGTATCGGGAAAAATTGCTGCTTCCGGTATGCTCGCAATTGCGAACAAAGTATGGGAATTGCGAACCCTGTAAGCTTCGCAAATGCGAAGAAAAAGGCTGGGAAATGCGAAAACACTGTAGCAAGCTGGGAAATTCAAAAACACTGTAGCTTTGCAATTGCGAAGAAATTTCTGGGAATTGCGATTTCTGCGTCTGGGCAATGTCTTTTTAGTCCGAGTTTTTGGCTTATTTCCCTCATTTCCCACTTAGCCCTGGACGATTTTTGAGAGCATTTGAGGAGGGATTCCATAATCATCAAAGAGGTAAGTAATTTCTTCACATCATAAGTTAATTACATAGATTATGAGTAGATTTAACATGTTAAA
>MU714647.1:0-21065 GCA_026770625.1 Nicotiana glauca
TTAACGTTTGAGTAAAAGTTCAAGGAGTTAAGCCGGGATCATATTTGGGGGTCAAATTTGATAATTAAGTACGAACGAAGACTCGAGGAGGCATATTGCGCACTGTCTAGTAAAATAGAAATAACTTTTTTCTCAAAACTCCATTTGGGCTCCACAATATATGGTTGGAAAGCTAACCCAAGGTCTAAAACTTTCATGTTTTATGTGTTTCCAAATTCCAAACGGAAGAGGGAGAAATACCGCAATTACGGTGGGACCGCGGCAGAACTGCGGCAGAGTGTACTCGCAGACAACTGAAGAATCAGAGAGCATGTTTGGCTGCGGTTTGACCGCGACAGCGGCAGAACCGCGGTAGGAAGCGAAAATTTCAAGGACCAAAGTGCAAAACATGGGATTTTAAGCCCTAAACCCTATATAAAACGAAGAAGGCCGGCCAAGAACAAAGAGGGGACATATTTTGGACACAAATTAGACCTAAGGAGGCAAGAGACACTACTTTATGGTTAGAAAACACCCTTGGAGGGAAGAACACACTGGGAGGAAGGCGGGGAATTTTTCTACGAGTTTTTCCTTCCTCTTCCTATTTTTCATTGTTGGTTATGACTTTTAGTATTGTAGTTTCACATACTATTATGAATAGCTAATTTGTTATCTAGATTTTTGATAGAACCTTTTGTCGGATGAATTCTTGTTATGTTTTTATATAATTAAGCCATAGCTTTTCTCTATTTGTTCAACTATGTTTATATCCTGGTTGATTGAAGAACTCTCAATTAGCTGTGCCTATTTAGTATGCATAACTCGAGAGAGAGTGCATATTTAGGTAATTGTTGAACAACACCACTCGCAGAGTATATGAGGGATCAATAATCGAGGGTTTAAAGGTGGGATTAGGGATAGCGAAGCCTTGGGTGCGATATGAAGTGAGCTGTATTAAAAGCTAGCTAGCGTAGCTCGGGAGAGTGCATCTAGTAAATTGTCATAATTACTCAAGAGAGATTTATGGTAATAAGAGTGCTCATGATTGGTAGAGAATACTTACGCAAAATTATAGAAGACATAGCGGGAAGGATTCCGACAATTGGGGAAATCATAAATCTAGACCTTCTTAATCTTGTCTCTAACCCTTAGTATATTTAGTTGTTAATTTAGTAGTTTAATTTGTTAGTTAATTATTTAAATTCAAGAATCTTAATATCTATAAGTTAGGAATTCTTCAAGCTTGTTTTCTTGGTGATAGTGAACAGCTGTAGCTAAACCTTAGTTCTCTGTGGGATTCGACTCCGGACTTGTAAACTGGATTATATTTGCACCGACCGCATTGTCCTTTTTATAAGGTATAGTTGGGCGTGATCAGGAAGAGATTTTTTCGTTTTCATTGCTTGAGGACAATCAATAGTTCAACTTTGAGGGTGTGATAAGTTGGTATTTTACCAACTTATCTTGCCTTTAAAACCTATACTTTTGTTATGTTTGAGTGATAAAATCATGTGTTTAATGTCATTTACTTCTATTTTACAGGGTGATTGTGATTTAGAAGTAATGGTGAAGAAACCAAGTGAAAACAAGTCAAAAGAAACCAAAAAGAGAGAAAAATCTGGGCAGTGCCCTTAGGGGTCGCAAATGCGACCAGAGCTTGGGAAAAGCAAAGTCAGCCATAAAGGTCAGTCTTCGCAAATGAAAAGAGGAGTTCGCAAATGCGAACAGCAAGAATAGGCAGTGTTCGCAAATACGAAGTCAACCTGGATAGTCACCTTCGCAAATGCGAAGTTCTCATCGCAAATGCGAACCTGGACAGTCTGGGTAAGTTTGGGAATTGTGAACTTTTGTTCACAATTGCGAGAATTGTGCTTCAGGCATGGGCAATTCTAGAATTTCACACTTTTGATCCCCAAACCATTTAATGCCTGATTAGGCTCATTTGTAAAAGATCTTTGGCTTATTTTCAGTTGCTAGAACTAGAGAGAACATTTATTGAAGCTAGGGTTTTGCACACACACTTGGGTCTTGAAGATTGAAGCTATGTTTCTTACCCATTTATATTGATTTCTTTATTTCCTTGCTTTGTGTTGAATATTTTAGTGTGTAGTATTTATTTCCAACACTTGAACCTTGTTTACGGAAATATTCATATTTAAAGTGTGGATTAAATACCTTGTTGTGCTTATGTATTAAATAATTTTTATACATTTATGAAGTGAGTTATTGTTACTTTAATTATTCTTATTCTTTAATGTCTCCAAAGGGATTAGTTAAAACCCTAGGACTCGCCCATTAACTCTGAATTGATTTTGGAAAATATAACTTGGGGTTGGGAAAGATTAATTAACAATAACTTGAGGTGTTAATCCTCATTTTATAGATTCTACCTAGGGATATGATTGAACTACTTGTAGCCATTATGGGTGTGCTTAATCTTCTAATTGTTTTAGGGATAATTCAATTAGGAAGTCTTGTTAGTCTTCGAAAGAAGCTAATTAAGATTTATTATCCGTGACTAATTAACATAAACTCGCTCATATTTGTGAAATCATGAAATACATTGGATCGCTACTTGAGTGTAATTCCCGATGCAACCATACTTGTAGCCATTGATCATTTGACTTGCTTTCTAGGTTAGTTTACATTTCTGCACTTAGATATAAAACATTTTCAAACCAAAATTCTTAGTGTTTTGCATTGCGCGATAAGCGATAATTTTCTTACATGCCTAATCGCCTACACATTGTTTTCTGTGGGATTCGACCCCAACTCATAGTTGGATAAATTATATTGCATGTGACTGTGTCTATTACTTTTTAGTAGTGGATTTGGACGTCATCACCCTGCTCGATGCCTTGTCGTTTCTGCTTCTCAAGGCAAAAACACTACCGTTGATTCATTTTTTCAAGGAAGTAGTAATTGCACTCGTCGGTCAATCTTCCAGAGCATCGATGACCGTGTCGTTTTTTCTCCTATAAATGAGGGCATTTTGTTTCATTTCTTCCCCATCTCAATACTTCCATTGGCATGCTTTGCTTCTTCCTTCCCATCATCCTCTTTTACCTTTGATTACCATAATAGATGATTTCTATCTCAAAGCTGTTTAGAGGAGCTCTTTCGAGCCGTGTTGAGGCCTTCCACCAGGGCCTCCCTTTGTTGAACATAAACACGCTGTCCTAATATTGGTTCGGTCATTGGTACGTTGGCTACTGTTGCTAATGTTGGCCCGAGATGGTGATGGATGCACAGTTGGTTTCACCTTTGCGCAGGAGGCCGTTCAGATTATGTACTATTGCTCACCTTTATACCTCGGCTTGACGTGGAACTCTACCCTGAGCTGGGAGCTTGCACGACTTAACCCTTGAAGAAGCGTATTTGAAGTAGTCGTGCAAGCAGGACCGAGGATTGTTCGGTCCGATGTCCCTCCGAAGCTTCTTTGTCCAAAGAGGATCCTCAAGCTTCAGAGAGATGTAGCATTTTGTCATCCCTTTCTGCTCCCTGGTTGCTCTTCCTTGGTGACGTCAAAGTGGACAGCTGAGACAGTGCTTCCGAGAGCGGTCCTGGAGATACTTCCTCTGAGGTCGTGCACCCAAGGAGGGTGGCTTTTAGAAGTGTCAACGATGAGGCGGATTGTCGACCATTTATATATGAACCCATACTTTTTTTTATGTATTCCCTTTTGTCTTATCTGTATGGGCAACCCTTAGTAGGCTTTTGTAAACTTGAGCAAGGACCCTTCAGGGGCTTTTGTACACAAGTTTTTATGAATAGGAAACGAACTTTGTTGATATTTGCTTTCGAATTTGCTCTATTTCTATACGCCGCCATGCCCTTCGAGGCTCGTCAATTGTATAATTTTGTGTTGTTGATCGTTGATATTTAGCTCGAATGTAAGTGTTTGCCCTTATTTCTTCCCGAATGATATGGGTTCTTTTCTGTCCCATTGTAATATCTCGGGACAACTCTAGGTCAATCTAATGGATCGGTGCTATAGTCTCCCGAGTTATTCGGAGATCGCGTGTTGAGTTTTGAGGTCTTTAGGGGTACTGCCCCGAATATTGGTCATCTTCGGGTACCCAAGAGTGCTTATTGATGTACATGTAGATGGTCCTTTCAGGCTGTATGAGATAGACTTCTGCTTCTCTTTTGGCATTTGTTTGCTCTTACGACCTTCGGGGTTTTGAATGCCTTCTTTTATTTTATGGGCCGTTGTAGTGTGCAATGATAGTATGTTCTGGTCTCTAGCTGATTGACAAGGCTCTCCTCCGATCTTTTTATTATACTTTGGACCGATGTAGGATCGACCGGATAAGGTTGAGCTATCGGGGCTTGCTAATTTGTTTGGAGATCACGCATCAAATTCTGGGGCCTTAGGGAATGCTATCCTGGATGAAGGTCATCTTCAGGTGCCCCTATGGGCCCCATTGATTTTGATGTAGATATCTTTTTAACAGAGTATAAGGTTGGCTTCTGTTTAAGGAGTTTTCCTATGTTTGAGCGCTTTTTGGGCATTCATGGAGATTTGGTGATAGGGGTTTTCGGGGTTTACTCTTCTGGTGTGGAGATCACGAGATTAGGCACTCGCCTTACGTCTGGTACCAATGCTTTGGAGCTCATTGTGACCCTGTTTATTGGGTCCGGGGGCTCTAAATGTGAAATGGTACCTCGAGCATGGAGATAATTTGTGCGGTCCCTCGAGCTTTGTCGTTTGTTGGAGGATCATCTGGGTCGGGCATCGACCCATCGATTCGTATCGAGGCCATTGGCTTCCGGGAGCTTACCTCGAGCGGGCAAATCATCGTTGCCTCTTGCATATAAGAGGGGTGGCTTCGGCCTTTATGCGAGACTTCATTATTTTGGGGTAGCTGTTCTTCTATTTTTGCATAGGGCTTGCCATCTCTTAAAGTGCGAAAAGTGTTGGTGCTTGTCTTTGCTTCATTTTATCAGTTCTTCCATAGTCATGGCCACCATCTTGGAACCGATATGGAAAAGGGTGGAGAATGTTCTTTTCGGCGCTTAAGAGTCGAAGGATTTTGCTTTGGAGACAGCGTCTTTGATAAGAGAGGGACACCTGCAGATGGCAAGGTGATACTGCCGGTGGAGCAAGGGGCGACATTACGGGTGTTTGCCCTAGGTGAAGGCATCGTGTACTTCGCTAATGGGTTCTTGATTGTGTACTGATACCCTTTTGCATTTTCCCTCATCACAAGGTTGTGCTTAACTTTTATTTGAAGTATCGGGTTACACTGGCACAGATTCATCCGTCGTTTTGGTGAATAGAGCTGATGATAAGATTATTTGCGGAGAAAGCTGGGCTCCAGTTCACACTTGATCATATCATTAGGCTATATCAGCCTTTTCATTGTCGATGCCTGCTAAACTTGATGGGTCGTTCCCCCACTCCATTCATTGTTGATGATGAGGAGGGAGGAGATCGAGAGTGGGCCAATTGGTTTTTCCGAGTCAAGACGACCGATATTATTCCTGTGGAGTTTCTGCCATTCTCTGAAAGGTGGAATCACGCGCGTAAATGAGGCATTTGTCGCTCTTTCAAATTTTGTTCATGGCATAAATCGTCCAAATAACAATGCTATTTTCCTTCTATCATGAACTTCATGGACACTGGGCCATGTCTATGATATGCCCGGCTGGGTTCGGATGTTGGTGAGTCATTCATATTGCGACAACGCAGGTTGCAAGCTATATCACGTATCAGGTGGGGAGTAGACTATCAAGGTATGTGCGCATATTGCTTTTCTCCTACTGGCATGTACCCGAGGTAACATTTTCCCATCTTATTTGTGCTGGATTTGCTATTTGTAGATATCGGGCAGTTTCTTGGGGCGAAGCAGCGCTTTTCGGTGAGGAGATAGAGTCGTTGGCTTTCGGGCCGAGTCTGTTCCCGGAGCATCTATTTTTCGGCAAACGGCTCCCTTGAGCGAGCACCTTATGCTCAGGTCCGGTTCTTTTGGGATCGCAGGGGCAGGATCAGTAGGATCATGTTCTGATCTGGAGGAAATCTGCCATCATCACTTTGCGGTGAGTTTGTGCACAATTTTCTCGTATCCCTCATATTTCTCCTCTTATTGAATCTTTCCTGCACAGGCCTGCGATAGGCTTAAATCAGAGTTGTTTCATAAAAAGGCCATGTTTCACATTGTCACGCCCCAACCTCGAGAGGCGCGACCGGCGCTCAATCAAGGGAAACCAACTAAGCAAGCCTTATAAAACACTTCCTACCCAACTCGATGCGAATAAGGAAACCATGCTTCCATTCATTTATTTAGACGAGGAAAGATAGTACATCCTAGAATTTTAGTTCAATTTAAATCACAACATTAAACCGTCGATAAGTTCCAAGATACCATAAAATTACACTAGCGAGAATTAGGATTACAACATGGTTTGTAGGCCCATCCAATGCCTGTGCATAACCCACACGTATGTCTACGTAGCCTCTAAGGATGTAAAAGACAAGTATGATAATGCTGGAAACAAAGGCCTCGGCTATACCTCAAAAGTAGCAGTCTACAACAAAAGATGTGCAAAATAACCCCTTGAAGGAGGAAAGGGCTCACCAAGACTTCGAGAAGGAGGTACTCCGCTACACGCGATCGACACTATCTGCAATGGAGCCACCTACATTCATTTAAAAATGTAGCGCCCCCGAAAAAAGGGAGTTAGTATAGTGGTATAGTACTAGTATGTATAACTAAACATCATCTAGTTAGAAAGAACTTTTCATACAAAGATAAGGGAATAACAAGTGTAACTCGGAAGCTTTAAATGATCACAACATTATCAATATATAATAAACATAAAATTTTAACATCCTTCGCATAACCTCTAATTTGGGGCATTTCATATTATTCCACATTGCTCAAATTACCACTGCTATCTTGAGCGGAGTCCGGCCTCGACCCGATCAGCTAGGTTGCCTCATTTAAGAAATTCACTTTAATCACATACACATTACCACCATGAGTGTAACATGTCATCCTATCTCTACCCGATCGGCCAGGCCGCCATACCAAGGCATTTCCCTTTTCCATCAATCATCTCATTTACATCGTAGTTTCACATATATCGTTCCATAGGCACATGGGGCTACAACTATCTCGTCATATATTTGGAACTAGGCCACATTTCATATCATTCCCAGTTTCAATGTTAGATTTGTAATTCAATATTATAAGTGCACACAAGAGAAACTAAAATTGTAGGCATAGATGAGACTTCACATAGATATCACAACATATGTAGCTTCGATTTCAATTTAAGGTCTAAGCATTTCGATTCATGATCCATAGTTCTTCCACCTTTTTGAGTGATCAAGAATACAATATTGATCATATTGAGACATATTTTCCATCCATATGAGGTTGCAACACCAATTCAAGTGAAATAACAATCATCACAAAAATTCAATTTTTAATCTTACATTATTCACACAACCACCGATAAAGCTCAATTTCTAAAAGACGGGGTTTTGGCCATACATACTCAACCGAGATTTACTTAATCCTATAACGTTTTGGAATATTTGCACTTCAATCTATTTAAGAAATATAGCACAATTTAACTCATAATCAGGAAAATATCATAAGCTCGGCTCTTTTGAGAATGTTATCGAGCATTTAGTGTTCACTAATACCTTATGGTTCTTTTATGCAAGATTACACTATCCCATTACCCATGTCTCTATATTTATAGTTCCCCATGTTCTTCAAGAACACATGCATGCAATGCAATCCCCCTTATCCCCATTAATTACCTCACTAATGACCGGGTGTACCAATGACATCTCGGGTTGCAACTCGAGCTTGTATCCCACCTGACCAATCCTCTGAACGATTCTATATGGTCCGACATACCTCAAACTCAATTTTACCTTCTTTCCAAACCGCATGATACCCTTCATAGGGGAAACCTTAAAAAATACCCAATCATCTTCCTTGAGCTCTAAATCTCGGCAACAAATATTTGAGTAAGACTTTTGGTGACTCAGAGCATTTTTTAACCTCTCCCTAGTAATCTTGACTTTCTCCATGGCTTGATGCACGAGGTCTGGTACTATCATTTTTGTTTCCCTAACTCGAACAACCCAATAGGAGACATGTATCTCCTACCGTACAATATGCCTCGAATGGTGCCATCTGGATATTAGCATGTAAGTTGTTGTTGTAAGAAAATTCTATGAGTGGCAAATGGTCATCCCAGCTACCTTTGAAATCAAGAGTACAAGAACGCAACATGTCCTCAAGCATCTGAGTAGTCCGCCTTGATTGCATGTCTGTTTGGGGCTGAAAAGTTGTGCTAAGATTCACCTACGTGCCCAAGCCTTGCTAAAATTTCTTACAAAAGTTGGTTGTGAACTAAGCCCCTCCATATGAAATGATTGAGACTAAAGCACCATGCAACCTGACTATTTCCTTAATATACAACTGAGCATACTGCTCTGTGGTGTTAGTAGATTTGACTGGGAAGAAGTGCGCTAATTTCGTTAGTCGGTCCACGATTACCCAAATCGGGTTGAATTTGTATGGAGTGCACGGAAACCGTACCACAAAATCCATGTTAATCATTTCCCATTTCCACATTGGAATTTCTATGATTTGAGCCAAACCACTGGGCCTTTGATGTTCGGCTTTCACTTGCTGACAATTCGGATATTTTGCCACAATGTCCGCATACCACATTCTTCTTCATGTTGTTCAACCAATAAATCTCCTTGAGATCATGATACATTTTCGTAAAACCTGGGTGCACGGAATACCTGGAAGTGTGAGCTTCTACCATGATCCTTTACCAAAAACGGTCAATATTAGGAACACATAGGCGGTCTTGGTATTGTAGGATACCATCATTATGCTTAAGGAAAAAACTGTGGTTTTGTGTTTATGAATCTCGTCCTTCAGTTGTTCTAACAATGGATCCTTGAATTGCTTCTCTTTTACTTTCGCCACAAGCGATGATTCAGCCCTATTCTTCACAATCACTCCTCGTTTATTAAAGTTTGCAAGGTGAACTCCCAAGCTAGCCAACTGGTGAACCTCCCTGGCTAAGGGCCTCTAATATGCCTCCAAATGAGCCAAGCTCCCCATAGTTTTTCGACTGAGAGCATCCGCTACAACATTAGCCTACCTCGGATGATAGAGAATATTAATGTCATAGTCCTTGAGTAACTCTAGTCATCTTCTTTGTCTCAGGTTCAACTCCTTCAGTTTGAAGATATATTGAAGGTTCTTGTTGTCCGTGAATATATCTACATGGACCCCATATAAATAATGTCGCCAAATCTTTAGTGCAAACACCACTATTGCCAACTCTAAGTCATTAGTTGGATAATTCTTTTCATGATTCTTGAGTTTCCTAGAAGCGTAAGCTATAACCTTGCCATGTTGCATTAACACAGACCCAAGCCCGAATCTTGAAGCATCGCAATATGCCACAAACCCCTTTATACCCTCTGGCATGGTTAATACCGGTGTTGTAGTTAGTTCTTATTTCAATTCCTGGAACTCCTTTAACAAGCCTCAGACCACTGGAACTTAACTGCTTTCTAGGTCAATTTAGTGAAGGGAGAGGGAAGAGCAGAAAACCCTTACAAAAATCTTCTATAGTACCCAGTGAAACCCAAGAAACTATGAATCTCTATTAAAGTGGTAGGTCTAGGCAAATTTTTCATTGCAGCAACCTTTTGAGGATCAACTAGAATCCCTTCCTTGGAGACGACATGAACCAAGAACGCGACAGATTCAAGGCAAAATTTACATTTCAAAAAATTAGCATACAATTGATGTTGCTGAAGGGTTTGCAGAACTGCCATGATATGGTTAGCATGATCTTCTCAACTTTGCGAATACACAAGAATATCGTCAATTAACACTATCACAAAGGAGTCTAGAAAAGGCTTGAAGACTCGATTCATAAGATCCATGAAAGCTGCCGGGGCATTTTTAGCCCAAAGGACATCACCAGAAATTCGAATTGCCCATAACAATTTCTGAAAGGTGTTTTTGGAATATCCTGCTCTCTTATCTTCAATTGATGATACCCGAACCGCAAATCAATCTTTGAGAAACACATAGCACTTTGCAATTGATCAAACATGTCATCTATTCTTGGCAGAGGATATTTGTTTTTTATTGTGACTTTGTTGAGTTACCAGTAGTCAATACACATTTGCAAAGACCCATCTTTATTTCCTTACAAACAAGACCGGTGCGCCCTACGGTGATACACTTGCCCGAATGAAACCCTTTTCTAGTAAATCATTCAATTGTTCCTTTAGCTCTTTCAGTTCTATCGGTGCCATTCGGTACGGTATAATTGAAATAGGCTGCGTGTCTTGCATCACATCGATCCCAAAATTAATCTCCCTGACTGGTGGAATCCTAGGGAGCTAATCTGGAAAAACATCCAGAAATTCATTCACAACAGGTACAGACTCAAGGCTAAACGCCTCAGTATTGGTGTCCGTAACCCGAACTAAATGATTGATACACCCCTTCTTGATCATCTTAGCAGCCTTAAGCTAGGAAATAAACCGACCTCTAGGCACTACATTATCTCCCTCCCATTCAATAAAGGGCTCATCAGGAAATTCAAGCCTCATGGTTCGTCCGACAATCATGTTTGGCAAAGCATGAATAACGCCAATCCATTCCCATTATTACATCATAGTCGACCATCCTTAACTCAATAAGATCGATCGTGGTATCCCTACCCCGTATCGTAACAACACAACCTCTATAGACTCGAGTAGCCGTGATAGACTCACCAACCAGAGTAGACCCCAAAAATGTCTCATGAAGCTGATCCGGTTCTATCCCAAATCTCATAGCAACAAAAGGGGTAACACAGGAGAAGGTGGAATCGGGGTCAATAAGTGCATACACATCATGAGATTGAACAGTCAGAATACCTGTAATAACATTTGGAGAAGCCTCTGCAGTCTAGCGACCACTCATAGAATAGAATCGGTTGGGTCCTCCTGAACTCTGTGTGCCACCCCTAGCTGTACCATGCCCTACGGGTGCTGGGGTATCTCGAGCTGGAGAAGGGGATGAAAAAGTAGCAGCTGCTGAACTGGATAGTTGTGTTGTGTCCCTACCCACTCCCTAGTGGGATACGCGATAATGCCTATAAATATGAACCTTCATCCCATATCCATAGCATATAGGTAACTCCAAATAGCAAGTCCCTAAGTGCATGTTCCCACATCTGGGGCATGGGGACCTCTCTCCTGACTGACCCCACTGATGGGATCCCATGCTGCCTTGACCGGGCCTAAAATGACTCCACTGCTGCTTGCTGGTCCTGATGGCAGTGCACTGGCTAAAAACTATGCAACAGACTGGGAAAGACATAATGATCCCCCTTAAAAGCTAATCTTCCCCCACCTAATGACTCTCCCATGCTCCCTATAAATCGGGCCTTGCTGTTACCCTCTCTCTCCATCCCGTTCTTCAATTTACGGTTCTATGTGGCCTGAGAAAATGCTACCGTCTTCCCATAATTCATTTCAGAAGTCAATGCTATCTTAGAAGCCTCATTAATAGTCAAAGAATTAAGGCACTAAACAAATCGGCGCACTCTGGCCTCCATTATAGGCAACATATGAATGGCATACTTGGACAAGCGAGCAAACTCCATGTAGTACTCCTACACAATTCTGTTACCTTATTTCAAATTTTCAAACTCTGCTGCACGGGCTGCCCTTGTCTCGACAAGTAGGAAATGGTCTATAAATGCATCAACAAACTGGTTGCACCTCACAAGAGAGCGTCTCTCCTCACAGGAATCTTCCTGCAACTCAAACCATGAATAAGCCACCCCTTTCAAACGGTAGGCAACCAAATCTACTCCCTCTGTCTCAGTTGCATGCCTAACCCTGAGGGTCTTGTGCATCTCATCAATAAAATCCTGAGGCTCCTCTTTTGGATTAGCACCCGTAAACACTGGAGGGTCTAACTGAAGAAATATGTTCACCCTGGAACTGGTAGAATCCTCTTGTTTGCTAGATGAACTGGGCGCAACATTTGACCTCTGGGCCTGAGAGGCTACTAGCTGGGTCAACATCGGGATAGCTCCCCAAAGATCCCCATTAGAAGTACCAAAATCGGAAACTGGTGCTGGAGGCGGGACAGATGTATCAACGGGAGAGATAGTTGTAGCCTGCACAGGTGTAGGAACTGGTTTAGTCAGCTCTGGAATAAAATAATCTGGCAGAGTGATAGCAAGGCGGCTACCATCACCCACAGTATCAAGTAGTGAATAATCAGCCACTCTTGAAGTGGCATTGGTAATGGCTTCCTGGCCAATCCTTGCTTTTTTCTTAGGTGCAATTTACTGTAAGATAGAATAATGCCCTAATTAGAGAGGGAACGGTTTCACCACACGATCCAGAATATCAAAGAAGGGTTTTATCCCTAAATGCCCAAGTAGCCTCCAACTTATAGATGTGGTCGACTAAACACCGATAAGAAGGACTCTACTAGACACGGCTCCGAGATATCCTAGGACGCTTTATAACCATAGGCTCTGATACCAAGTTTGTCACGCCCCAACCTCAAGAGGCGCGACTAGACGCTCAATCGAGTGAACCCAACTGAGCAAGCTTTATCAAACACTTCCTACCCAACTCGATACAAATAAGGAAACCATGCTTCCATTCATTTATTTAGATAAGGAAAGATAGTACATCGTACAATGTTAGTTCATTTTAAATCACAACATTAAACCGTCGATAACTTCCAAGACTCTATACAATTACACATTAGAGATGCGAGAATTAGCATTACATCATGGTTCATAGGCCCATCTAACGCCCGTGCATAACAAACACATATGTCTACGAATCCTCTAAGAATGTAAAAGAAAAGTATGACAATGCCGGTAACAAGGTCCCGGCTATACCTCAAAAGTAGTAGTCTACAACAAAAGATGTGCAAAATAACCCCTTGAAGGAGGAAAGGGCTCACAAAGACTTCGAGAAGGAGGTAATCCGATGCACGCGATCGACATTGTCTGTAATGGAGCCACCTACATTTGTTTAAAAATGTTGCGCCCCGGCAAAAGGGAAGTTAGTACCATGTAATAGTACTATTATGTATAACTAAACACCATCTAGTTCGAAATAACTTTTCATACAAAGAGAAGAGAATAACAAGTACAACTCGAAAGCTTTAAATGATCACAACATTATCAATATATAAGAAACATAAAATTTTCACATCCTTCCCATAACCTCTATTTTGAGGCATTTCATATTATTCCACATTGCTCATATTACCACCGCTATCTTGATCGGAGTCCGACCTCGACCCGATCGGCTACGTTGCCTCAGTTGAGTCATTCAGTTTAATCATATACACATTACCACCATGAGTGTAGCATGCCGTCCAATTTCTTCTCGATCGGCTAGGCCACCTTCCCGAGGCGTTTCCCTTTTCCATCAGTCATCTCATTTACATCTTTGTTTCACATATATCGTTCCATAGGAACATGGGGCCACAACTATCTTGTCATATATTTGGCACTAGGCCACTATTCATATCATTCCCAATTTCAATGTAAGATTTGTAATCCAAGATAATAAATGCACACAAGAGCAACTAAAATTGTAGGCATAGAGGAGACTTCACATAGATGGCACAACATATGCAACTTCAATTTAAAATTACGGTCTAAGTATTTCATTCATCCATATTCCTTGCACCTTTTCGATTTATCAAGAATATCATATTGATCATATTGAGACATACTTTCCACGCATAAGAGGTTGCAACACCAATTCAAGTGAAATAACAATCAATACAACAATTCAATTTTTACTCTTACCATACTCACCCAACCACCGATAAAGCTCAATTTCTAAAAGACGTGGTTTTAGACATTCATACTCAACCGAGCTTTCCTTAATCCAATAATGTTTCGGAATGTTCACACTTCAATCTATTTAAGCAATATAGCAAAATTTAACTCACAATCAGGAAAAGATCATAATCTAGGCTCTCTTGAGCATTTTATCGAGCATCTAGTGTTCATTAAGGCCTAATGGTTCTTTTATTCAAGATTACACTTGCCCATTACCCATGCCTCTTTATTTTTAGTTCCCCATGTTCTTCAAGAACACATGCATGCAATGAAATCCCTTTTCTCCCCATTAATTACCTTAATATGACCCCTTGTAGCTATGTGCAAAAATAAGAGTTGAGGTGATGAAGTCTTACCTCTTGGGATGAAGGTTTAGGTCCCTAACTTGATTATCTTCAATGATTTAATGGAGTAATTTTTATGGGAAGCACTTTCCCTCTCTTGGACCACTCTCACTCTCTTTAAAAGTGCCAGGAAGTAGGCTTAAAATGAGCTATTGCACCGGATATAACGATAGGGGGTCGGGTTTAATGTTTAGAAAAATGGAGCCCTGACTCAGGTCTGCGATCGAAAAGTTGATATGCGGTCTGCATAATGGACCACAAAAATGCTCCCTAAAAACTGAACACACTGCCTGAGTTTGTGGCAGGAATGCGGTCCGCATACATGTTATGCGGTCGCAAAATGCACCACAGATCTGCCCTTTACAAAATCCTAAGGAAATTATGCGATGACTATGCGGTCTACATATTTGATATATGATCGCATAATTGACCGCATAGTTGACCTCAAATTTGACCAATACACTGACTCACTCTACGACGGATATGCGATCCGCATACTCGATATGCGATCGCATTCTCGACCGCATAATCGTAGTTTTCTGGAAAACTTTGAATTCTTGAATTTTTGATGCATGGATCATTACAAAGGGTCCGAACCATGGCGAGCTAAGAAATTTATGCATTTCTGACACATATTCCTAATTTGCCACTACGAGCTTTTGAGTTTTTCAGTAGAAATTTTCACGGTGCCTTACATAGAGGATTCTGGATGAGGGAGAATCCCTTAGGATTCTTTGCAAGGAGAAGGAAGTTGAGCTACAGCATTGGCAATATGAAGTGTCTTGGAGCTCAAATTATGAGAGCTATTTGATGGAGCATGTAACTTTTTGTAGTGTGTTTTTCTCTTATTTCTAATTTTCAGGCTAATTTCTTCTTGCCATATCAGTTGCAGAAAAAGGAAGAGGCTTAGACTACCTTAAAGGAAACTTGAACCGTGTCAGGGCCGCTTGTAAGGAGCTAAGAGCTCAAGTTCAGGCTCATGCTTTGGAGGAGATGAGTGCCTCGGCTAGGATCCCTGCCTTCGAGGTCCAACTTAACTTGACCCGTGGTAATGCCAAAGTTCATATGGATATGATTGAGAGACTTGAGTATGACCTTTTGAAGATCAGGGCCGAGATAATTAATGCCCAGGAAAAAGCGACGTTAAGCCGAACTAGGGGTGATTGTGAGATGGCGATTTACATAAAAGAAGCTGCTGACGCTCAATCCGAGTTGAGGCAAGCCCTTGATCGTGAGAATAGGATCAAGGAATATGTTCGCTAGCGATCCTGAAAAGAGTTATTCGAGAAGGTCGGAGCGAGAGGCTTCATTCTCTCAGATGAATTAGCTCAAGCAAGGGCGGATGAGGGTGATGCTCGGTCACTCCTTGTGGACGTTGCAGAGGGCGAACTTGACGGGCTGTAACCCTTTTGGTGCAAAATATAGATTATACCATTTTGTAACCTAGTTTTTGGCGCGCCCAGGGTGTGCCTGTAGGTGGAGAATATTTTTTCGTATGTAATATAAGAAGAATATTAAAGCATTATTCCTTTTGTACCTTTTTTCTATTATTGCTCTCGATCGTATAGACCGGTTTTGGAACTAGTCCACGTGTTGCGTTGCGGCTCGAGCTTCGATTGGCCTTCCAGTTCTTTCCCGCCTACATGGGAAGAGGGCGATGACCCATTGTGCTTCTGGGCTGAAGTGATTTAACGGGCACGCGGCCTGGAGATTTGTCTCGATCGTCGATAGCATCATTTGGGTCGTGCCTTCAAGTATATTGTGGTTGAATTGCCCTCGCATTCAGTCTCCGAGTCGAGATCCAACTCGAGCTTAACTTACCCTTAAGCCCATTTGGGGTGGTGATAACGATTCTCACTTTCTGCCCTTGGGCGTTTAGCGATTTTCCGGGTCCAGTATCTGAGTCGCATTGTGATTCGAGCTGTAATTGACCCTTTAATCTTTTCGAAGGCTCCGATCGGCGATAGTGGCATCGATGACGTGCTCTTGGGACTATTATGATTTTTTAGTCCAGTCTCTGAGTCGCATTGCGACTCGTGTTGTAATCGACCCTCAAATTTCATTGAGCTCTCGGCCAGCGATGGTGCCTTTCGATTGCTTGGTCATTGTGACCTTTTAGTATGAGGCCCGGAGGCTTTGCTTAGTTAACTATTTTTGATCTGTTCTCCGAATCGGGTCACGATTCGAGGTCACTTTAATCTTAAAGTTGTCAATTTTCAAGCTGGAGACAATGGTTCTTATGTTGTATGGTCGTAAAGACCTTTCAATGTGAGGCCCGGAGGCATGCTTAGCTGACGACAATGGCATTTATACTGTTTGGCCGAAGAGTCCTTTTGATGTGAAGCCGAGAGGCTTCTTGTAGGCTTTGTTTCCTCTTGTTAAGGTATTATTGAATATTTTTTCCTGACCCATCGTCGGTTCTGAAAGGACCACTATTTCAAGTCGTAGTCGGCGATATTTTGAGCACCTCTTAAGGTTCATGCTCGTAGGTCAAGTAGATCGACACTTTTGCAATTTTTGAGCCGACGTGGTCGGGACATGTTTTTTGCCTGTTGAAGGAAGCTTTTTTTAACCAATTTATTCCGAAGTAGATTCGTAGGATTTTTTAGCGACAGTTGGGCATCCCTAAGTCGCATTTTTTGGGCTGTAGTAGCCATTTTGACCAAAGTCATGTGCATTTGGTCGGGGTCATTTTTTATCCCGAGAACCAGGTTTAGGCATCTACACCAAGGGTATGCCCTTTAGGGATTCTTACAAATGCGACGTATAGCCTAAATTGCGGGATTTTTCATGCTTGTTGAGGTCTTACAGTTTGCCAAGCCTGTTGAGGTCTTACAGTGTATGGAGAATGGATCTGGTTGTCTCGAGGATTCCCGCTAGGGTCTTAGAATTTCGGATTTTCCAGTGTGTGGAGATTTGTGACAGTCTCTGAGTCATCGAGTTGTTCAACCCTGAAGACTGCTTCTCGTGGCTCAGAGTTTCACCATAAGGGCTTGATGAGCCCGGCTCTTCGACCTTGGGGTCATCCGGAAACTGAATTTTTTTAAGTCTCCGGGTATCTCGAGATACATCTGGAGGAGTGGTTTTTAGTTGTGGACAAGCCAAAATAATCTTCTTCGATGCTTGGAATGCTTAAAAAATATTCTTTATTGGTTGGTGAAAACATAAGTTATAATTACATGTCCTGTTGTAGTGAGTTTGGTCCACACGGGTGTGGCTTCCCCGATTATCCGATGTGCTTGTATGATTCCATATTGGAAATTTTTAGGAGAAAGGATTGCGATCTCGTCGGGTCCCCAACACAGGGAAATGTAGTCTTGCTAATATCCTTGTTGGCGGGACCTTCTTCATCTTAGAAACCCGGTCGAGGAGAGGATGACCGGCAAGCACCGTAGTAGCAGTGGGTCCTCTAGCGGAATCCAGACCTACCAAATGCCTCAGCTGGCTGCCTGTATACAAATTAGCAACAAGAAAAGAAAGAAAATAATAAAAGGAGGCAGCATTTTAGGGAGCAAGCCCCGCAACAGTCATCTTCCTCGTCCGGCCAAGCCCGATCGAGGATGTGATTATCCTTACCCTTTGAATTCATTCGAGGGCAATGCCGACCACGCGCATAAGGTGATGGATCTCTTTTTGTCGCTCATAGCTAGATGCTTTAGCCCTGCATTTCTCGTGGGTTTTTACACCTTTGGTGGAGCAGGGTCGAGGTCGCGCCCCGAGCTCTGTATTCGCCATTGTCTGTACAAAGCGTCTGCGCCATGCGCGCTCTACATATCATCCTGAGCTCGAGAGGGCTGCGTAGTGGGAGTTATTTGGTCGTTGTGACTATCAGATATCCGGTACGATAGCGACGTTGGTTTGGATTGTCCGATCTGCTTCGGCACGTCATCCTCGGTGTAATTTTGCCGAACCACCTGTACATATAAATTTATGTTTTATCTAAAATGGGTTGAATGAAAGAGGGGATTACCAATACATTAATGTGATGCTGAGGTGGTATCTCGGCGTCCTTTTCATTAGCGAGAGGGTGTCCTTTGGGAGCATTTTCTGGACCGTCCCTTTATGGTAATGGGCACTTGCACTCTATGTTATACGGTTCTTCGTGGGGTGATGCCAACTTTTTAAAGCCCTGACAATGCACCGCGGCTCACCGGCTCTGTTCTGTCCGATCTCCTTTCATTCGTGGAGTTAGATTGGGGTTTGCTCGCTTGGCGGCATTTCGTGGCGATCCTCGTAGAATGGCATAATTGCTGCCCTTTTCGATTTGTGATCCCGAGCGCCTCATAATTCCTGTGGCGTGCCATGATATCCCTGGAGGGGTTCCGGTTGAATAGATCTTAGCCACTTGTAATTCCTGGATCCGCTTATGGTGACCACTATGCTTGGAACTGCAGCGTTGAAGTTGCACTCTATCGGGCGAGGTTTCCTTGATGGTTGTGTCTTGATGAATCTGGTACCATTGGAGGGTCCTCGAGGGTGTTTTCCTCGGGCTATTGCCTTGTTATTGCGAGACGTGCTGTAAGTCAAATCATTTTTTCCGTTCGCACTATATGGACGATGGCTCCATTCATTCAGTGTCAGCTCCTCTGTTGGGAATCTACCCGGATATGCTAAACCCGAGAAGGTTCCTCGACGATCGTCGACAGCCTTAATTTGGGTCTGGTGTCGGTTGATGGCATCTGACCAAGCCTTGACCGGATATTCTACCAGGGTTTGCTTGAACTACTCTGGAGTCATCGAGTATGCTTTTCTTGGGTTTTGGTCGGAGGCCTGTGCCGCCCAACAACTCGGGACCGGTAGCGGTCTCGTTTGTTTTGTCGGGGAGCTTGGTGCGGCTTCCCTTGATACTTTATTTCTTCTTATTCCTGCCTTCGGTGCATTGGACCCTTTTGGCATTGTTTTGATTGCGTCGGCGTGTGCTTTATCGGACCATGCTTGTACGGTGAACGGGTACTCGAGATCAGGTGCCGAACAGTGGCGTTGTGTCGTGGTTTCTTTTGAGCGAGTTTTTTCAAATCTCCTTTTTGGGACGGGCTCGAGGTCTCCATTTTGGAGGTCACTGTTCATGGACAGGCGTGCAGAAGTGGTGATGCACCCGCGAGGATTCGAGATCGTGTCACTCTCGGGGAGTTTCATCGTTTCTGACTTTTGCAAAATGAGTTCCGGGATCGTATCTTCGGGAGACGGTTTCTGTAGGAGTTTCTGCAAGCATGATTCGATCCTTACCATAATTGCTTCTACCATCTTTACTACTATAGGATAGGTTGTTGGTTCGCCATCGCCCGATACCTCGGCTACTGGCTCAACATGAGGAAGTTTTTTGGGTGCTACCGCGCTGAGAGTCTCCGGGCAGATCTGTAGCTCAGAGATAGCAAAATGTTGCTCCTGTAACATTTCAAAAATAATACGAAGATTAACTTCCCGTTTAACCCGGGCTTGGATTTTTCGGGCTTCCTGTTGGTCAGCGTGTTGCGTGCAGTCATTTGTGCACGAGTCTCCATTACCCCGCTGCGCGGCATGCAGACCCGTGTCCTCTCGAACCGATCTAGATGCATGACTAAGGTCATGTGGTGTCGCGCCAGCCGTTAAAATAGCCATACTATTCTCCTTGCAATCTTTGGGGTTATTGTCCTCGATTTTCCACATCGAGCTGATCATTAACCTGAAATCGAAAGATCTTGGGAAAGAAAAATTGTGAAAGGTATTTTGTGTTCAAGTGACGAAACTAGCGAAAAAATAATCACTATTATTTTTAGCCCCACGGTGGGTGCCAAATTGTTTACCGTAAAAATGGTAACGATAATTAAATTTGTAAATGAGATTCTAAAAATAAGTGATCTATTCCCGAGCTAGTTTGTAAGGGTAGTTAGTAATAAAAGTGCAGTAAAGGGATAAAGATTGAGTTAACCAAAGAAACAATCAAACCAGTAAGGGGATGTTTCTCGGGTGCAAAGCCAGCTAGTAGATACCTCGGAGCCAAGCCTCGAGCCTATCTTGGGCTTATCAAGGGTATAACAAGTAAAATTGTAGACAAGCAAGGCTCTATACTATCAATATTGAGCAAAATAACGAAGAACAAATGATGAAGTGATAAAATGCTAAGTCAACCTCGAGGTCGATAAAGATAGATAACTTATAAGAAAGAGAGAGAGAGATAGAGAGAGATATTATTGCATTTTTGGAGAAGTGGAGCAACATCAGTCGTTTACAAGGTGGGGGGAGTCCCCCTTATATAGGTGATGGGACTCGGTATAGTAAATGTATATTAATTGCAAGAGTACAAAGATGGGACGGCTTGACGCAAGACCCACAGTAGGCTCAAGAAAGGCCGGACCTGTCAGGTGTAGCCACGTGTATAGGAGACTTCCTCTTTTATACCGACCTCGGACCTTTCTTCCTTCAAGTCAGACTTCCATGAGCCCTGAGGCCGAGAACTCGATCGCGGCCTTCAACCCTCGGGGCCACGGGGAAGGCTTCTGAAATGTCTTGATAGAAAAAATCAAGTCTTCTGATTTTGCCGCGTACAAAGCCCTTATCAAGAAATTCCTGTAACTAATCCTTTAATTCCTTCAACTCAGGAGCAGTCAAACGATACAGAGGAATAGAAATGGGCTGAGTGCCTGACAACAATACAATTCCAAAATCAATATCTCTACCCGGCGGCATTCCTAGAAGATCAACTTGAAACATATCAGAGAAATCCTGTACTACTGCGACTGAATCAACTGTAGGCGTATCGATATTGACATCTCTCATATAAGCTAGATACGCATCGCGCCCTTTCTCAACCATTCGTTCAGCCTTAAAGAAAGAAATAACTCTACTAGGAGTGTGATCTAAAGCGCCCCCCCCCCCCTT